>PVHY01006648.1:0-72949 GCA_004024945.1 Uropsilus gracilis
TTAGGATATAGTACTTGCTTACTGAAAAGTTCATGAATCACTGTATCAAGTAAAATGTCAAATTCTTAGCTTGTTATAAATTCAAACTTCAAAAAACTTCAATCTAAGACCACGGCGTCATCAAAAATGACAGCAGCAGGAGAAACATTATGGCACATATTTAGCCACAATCATCTTTATATGATCTTACAAAGTTTAAGATCAATCTTTATCAAGTTTTTCTATAAACATGTGACACCACAGTCATGAAAGAAAAAGTGGCTTTTGAATACTTACTTATAAATATGAAATTATTCTTGGTGCTAGTCAAATCCAGAGATAAAGATCAATAACTACCCTCTTTTACAAACACATACAAGGGAATACAGTATTTTAAGTCAAGGAAAATGACACTAGCAAGATCATGACAGTTAATAATAAAACCACCCACTTAAACTACATATTTGGGGAAAATAAATGACATCTTTGTAAGAGAGTCAAATTGTTGTAGATGATTCCCCTAGTTTCACTACATTAACAAGTATTCATCAAAACCTACAACAAAAGTGAAAGAAGTAACATGAGCTTCTCACTCAAATCTCAATTTCACATTTCAGCAACATACATATTTAGTTACCACATTATCAATCCCTTCATAGGTCTTCTACCAATCTTAGATTATCTTCAAAGATATGCTGGGTAAAACACTTATACAGCAATCAAGGCTTTATGATTCATTACTATGCCTTACCAGAGTCTTCCTCACATGGTGGTTCCTTGCCATGTGGGTTCACATTCTCTATATGGCTAAGAGGAGATACTGGATTTTGTAAAGTAGCATTTTGAGGATAAAATGAAAATCAATTTGTAAAGTGATTCTAATCATGGAGTATCTTTTTGAAGAAACACAAAATTCTCTTCAAAAACCCTCTTTCAATGTTTATTACAGTTAATTCTAAAATCTAAGTGCTAAACACATACTATATGCCCACAAAGGGTTCTAGGAAAGAACACAGTGAAAATGAAAAGGGTTCAAGTGCTTACTACCTTTGTGATGCTCACGTTTAACAATCTAGTATTACCGATGTGCAAGGGACCATAAGTCAGGGCTTTGGGGCACTGAAAGAACACATCCTATCATCTGAGTTTACAATGTAGTGGAACAGATAACCAAAATACATATAATGATAACACGGTGGGATTCAATATGTATTACAGAAAGGAAAAAGATCTTCATGAAGTAGGGGATGGGGGAAGGCAAAAAGATGAATCATTTTCATTCCCCATACATATCACATTTTTATAGTGGCTTCTTCAGTTGTATTCTTGTACCTGTCAGGATAAAATCAAACTGGCTGCATGTGTATCAGATTTTGGGGTTTCCTCTCAAGGCATCACCACAATTTATTGTTTAACATACAGGATAAAATGTTGGGTAAACTCTTTTAGGCAGGGCAGAGATTAAAAGTGAGGCTGTTCTTAAATAAGAGTATCATTCAAGATTGTGTCCTTAAATCATTTAACATCCTGAGTAAGTTTCCTTTTCTAAAAGCCTGGGAATGGAACTTCAAGTGGTTCTTCCACACTATTTCACTACGTCATTCACCTTTTTTGGGCTATGATGGGAATACTACCATCTGCAAAATACAATTACCATAAAAATGTAGTGGTTCTTCTTCCAGGCTCTCCCTAGGGAGACTACTGTCTTAAAAATCAGCAGCCACTAACTAGTTATCTTTTCCAGGCCTAATTTTCTCCTCTATAAAATAAGAGGGTGGGACTGGATGATCTAAATAGTCCTTTCCGGTTCTTAAAAAGTCCCATGACTCCATTATGACTCAAATACTATCCCAGTCAGCTTTTAGGAGTGATAGGAGCTTTTAAAGTTAAATGAAAGTGTGCCTTCTAAAAGTTATTTCTTGGTGAGATAAGGTTTTGTTGAGCAAGTACAAAGGGCCATTCTAACTGCCAAAAAAAAGTGGGTTAAAATGAACTCACGAGTTGAAAGCTTTACGTTTTAAACACTTGATGTATACTACAGGGCACCAGCAAAACAAAAATCCAATTAGACTGAATTGCAAAATATTAAAATCAAATCTTCATTTACTGCCAACTTTCTACCCCGTTAAAAAAGGTCACTTCCCGTTACTATCACACAGACTTGCTTATGTTTGTACCAGACAGGAGTTGCAAGGCAAAAAACGTTTTCTCAATAAAGAGGGTGGGATGGGGGGGGGGGGGGGGGACGCAAATCATCCGCTTCAACTCGAAAAAATCCGGCCGGCCCGGTTCACGGAGGGTAGTTCTAAATAAAACTCACGGCGCTGACAGTCTCAGGGTTAAGACACAGCGAGATGGCGAAAAAGAGAAGAGGACAAACTTCCTGGATTTGCTCTCCCCCAGTCAGAGAAAGAGATTTCCTCTTGCTGACGAAGGGAAAGGCCCCTTTAAACAGTTTTCTCGACGTGGTAGTCACTGCCAGACTAGGTGGGGCTCCCTCGGCCGCCTTCCTCCTGCCACTTCCCGCAACAAACAGAGCAAACTAGCCCCCTTGCAGGCAAACTTTTTCCCTGTCAGGCTCCAGCCCGGAGGGCGCCGGGGAGTGGTCCCCCCCACCCCCCACCGCTCCTCGCCCCCGGCTCGGGGTTGGGGGAACAGGGTCCTCGCGAAGGACAACTTTCTGGTTTCCGTTCTAACTTCCACCCACACCTGGGAAGGAACCAAGGCGGCAGCGAGGGGGCTCCCGGGCGGGGGACGAGTCTTCCGGGGAGCCGGCGGGCAGCCGGAGAGCCTGCGACGACCGCGGGCGGGTGGGGGGGGTCCTCGGGCTCTCACTTCCTCCGCCATATTTCAGACATTTGACCCCTTCCGCAGAGCGCGCTGTTCCCCCGCGGCGGCGGCTCGTCTCCGCCCGCCCGGGAGGCAGCGCGCTGGCCGGCCAGGCGCCGGGCCCTCGCACCACCTGCCGCGCGCGCAGAGCCGCCGCCAGCCGGGCCCCTGACCGCCGCGCGCGCCCCGCCCGGCCCGCGCCGCACCCTACCAGCTCCCCTGAGCCGGCGCCCGGCCCCCGCCCCGCGCGGCAGCCGCCGCTTCCCTCAGGGGCCGCGCACACACTCTGCGAACCTTTCACGCTGTCAACGGGTCACCGCAGCCAGCGTCGCCCCGCGCGTCGCGCTTCCTCCGACTCGCTGCTCCAGGCGCCACGGCGGTCCTGCCGCTGCTGCCGCCGCCGCTCCGGCTGGTTTACACGCCTGACTCTGGGCGAGGTTTGGCGGTGTCGCCTTGACGTCAGGCGTTCAGCCTCGCTCTCGCTTCCGTCCGCGGGCGGGGTGCGCGGGTGCGCGGCCCGGGAAGGGGCGGGGCTGAGGGGCGGGGCCAGGGAGTCGGGGGCGGGGCCTTGCGCCGTGGCCTGACGCCGGGCAGCCCGAGCCACCTCCGCGCGAGCTGGTAGGCGCGCCCCTCGTGTGACGCTTCTTTTCAGCCTTCACCACCCTCGGTCGACTGGCTTGAGGAAAGGTTGGACCTTGCCTTTCTGCAGACCGGCGGGTTATAGCGGTGCGAAAGGACTTAACTCCCCCCCCCCCCAAGCTCAAAAGGTGCTGTCAGTGCGAACTATAATTCAATTACGGATGCCAACAAATAGTTGATGCTCGCGTATTCCTTTGTGCTGGTGAAAAGTGGCCGGAGAAGTAACGGAGAGCGCGCAGTTTCCACACCTCGAGCTCCTGTGAAGGAGCCAGGACTCGCTCTTTTCATTCTTGAGAGGCTTGTCCCTTGAATTGCCAAGTATTTCATCCCCTGGTGTCTTAACGCTGGCGAACTCTTTCTAGATTATTCTGCGACACAAATGGGTGATCTCAAACAGCTGTATCTAAATTAGCTATTAAAATGAATAAAATAAATTACTTATTGAAGTGTATGACCGGGCACTTTAAAGGGTTAACCATAGTAGATTTTATAGTATGACTTCTGGGCATCAGAGAGCATGTTATCTTGCAGAAAATGCACGAACTTAGCAAGGGAATGTATCGTTGGAAAAAAGATAAAAATGCAACCACTCTTAGTACGAGACGTTTGTATGAGTTTTTTTTTGCATGTGATAGGAGGGTTTGAATCAGCGAAATACGAAAAGAGCAAATTGTTGGAGTAGTAGGATCTTTGAAACTAACTGTGGGATCATTGAAGTCTAACTTTGCCAAGGTCATAATTGAACTGAACATAATTGAATTGAATAAATTATTCCTGAAATAAACTGATAAATTTGGGAGATTAATCAAAAGTATGATTAATGTCATCCCTTGAATACTAGTAATTGACCACTAACCTGAATTAAAAGAAAAGATAATAAATTATAATTATCCTATATATGTAAGCACTTTCCAGGTGTTTCACCTTTTGGGTGAATTGAACATGTTACATATTTAAGAAATTTGTTTCCTTAGGAAACTCCTTCTTAATAGCAGTTTCAAAGTCAAACTTCAGAGCAGTCTGTTGGAATTAAATTCTGAATGAATTACAAATAAATTTGCTTTTACTGACTTTTCAGTTGCTGCAAGAAAATTTGAGAAGTTTGCAAACTTGAAACTCAGCTCATGGAAACGGATGTTACTTGGGTAGACAGCTTTTTCTTTTTCTTTCCTTTTTTAAAAAAGCTTGCTTTGAACATTTTGACCTTTGAACAGTTGCCTTTTTTCCCTCTTTCACAAGAGTCAATTTTAGAAGATTAGAGCTAGGAATATAAAAACTGAGAGACTGTGTAAAATAGTTTGTTTTAGTTAAGAAAACCATTTTTTGGTAGACTGGAAATCATTGCACTTTATTAAACTGTTGTCATTAGTCAAAGAATGCTACTATCTGCATCCTTTAGCACTGAACTCACTTTTGAATTTGAGACTCTTGTTCCTATCTCCTTGAATCTCAGCCAGGATATCTGGCAACGTGAACTTGTCATGTGTACTGACTGAATTAATCATCTTAGTTATCAAACCCATTTCTTCTCCTTTCCTTTGATCATTGTATCACCATCTTTTGAATTACCTGGTCTTCAACTTGACAGGACTTTCTCTGCCTTTTCTTGAACCAGTTGTCAGTTGGCACATCTGGTAGTTGTGTCAGTTGGCACATCTGGTAGATAATTTGTTTCTTCTAGGATCGAACTTACTTAGGTTGGTGCTACTTCTCCACTCCTGAACTCAATGGCATCTTCCTACCACTCAGATGACCACTGATATGTTCTTTCTGACACCCGTTCTCCACATTGTTACCAGATTAATTATTTCAAAGCACAATGAGCAAGTCACTCTTTCTCAGAGTCTTCTGTTCCTCCCCTGCCTACCAAACTAAAATGAAAGTCTGTATGTCTTCACTTAAAACTACCTCACAGTCAGAAGTGGACTTTGATCTTCTCCAAAAGTAGAGTTTTCGTAATACTTAATAATACACAAGTGATTTTCTCTGCTTGGTATACCCCTTCTTACCCTAGCCCATTATTCAAGGTCCATCTACTTTCTCCAAGAAACAATGTCTTTTCTCATATGTTCAACCTAATGTGGTCTCTTCCCGTTGAGTCCCCATAATGCTTTATTGCTCCTTTCTTTTGTCTTTTGTTTTTACCTTCCCAGTAGAATAGGGGTTTGCAAACTTTGCTGTATAGAGTCCTATAGTAAATTTTTAAGAGTTTGTGGGACAGATGGTCTTTGTTGCAGCTACTCAACTCTACCTTTGTACTGCAAAAGCAGCCATAGAATACCTTAAGAATGAGCTTGCTGTGTTTTAACACAACTTTATTTATGAACACTAAAATTTGAAATCTGTATAATTTTTATGTATGTGTCAAAAGATTCTTTATTCTTTTTAAAAACCATTTAAAAATGTGAAAACCATTCTTAGCTCATGGCTGTAAATAAATGAGCAGTACTCTGGCTTTAACCAGCAGGCCCTTGTTTGCTGCCCTCCTGCCCATAGGGACAGCTTCACAGCCATGAAGTAGAGTATTAGTGCAGCATCCTGTGCTGGGAAAGGCACCACGATACATGATATTTTGATGTCACCATCTTGAAATTTCAAATAATATTTAAGCAAGAGGTCTGCGTTTTCTTTTTGTGCTGGGTGCTGCAGAGTTTTTGCTAAGCCTGTCTCTTTTAGAAGAAAAAATCCCTAAGATCAGATGTTTATTTCTCAGATTTGAATAGTGTTTTTCACCTAATAGTTACTCAAGATTATTTGTTGAATTTTCCATTCCTAAGGCACTGTGTAGTAGTGGAGAACATGAGAAGCACAGTTCAGCTCCACCACTTATTAGCCATGTGGTTTAGGGCAAAATCCGTAACCACATGGAGCCCGTTTTCTTATTTATAACATGGAGTAATAGCCTTTGCCTTAAAAAATTCTTGTAAGATAATGTTTAGAAAATAGTCATGTCTCAGCCCCTGGGACTGAAAGAGAGTCAAAATTACTTTTCCTCTTATGGGGGAGTAAATTCAAAGTATGCTTGCTCATAACAACTGCTATTTTTAATCTGATACAGTATTTCTGATTTTTTCATGTTATTCAAATTTTTTCTTCAAACTGCATCTATATATCGTTTGTTTCATTTCAAAAGATTATATAATTAAATCTTATTGAAGGTCAAAAATTAGATTTAAAAAAACTCCAAATTCATAAGCTTTTACATTAACAATGAATCATTAATAACAATGATTATCTTGCTGTTAGACTTCTCACTTGTCACTAATCATTAACCTTGATAATCTTTGACTTCAAACATTATTTTATTTGTAAATGAGCAGTATTGAAATTAGATCATTTGAAGATATTTCTTAGTTTTTCCTTTTGCTGTGTGTAAATATGCATATGTGTGTAATGTTTTTATTATTAGTATAAATATAGAGTTCTGTACTTTCACATTACCCTGCATGGCTAAGGTTGGAGGTTGAGAAAGATTAGAGGACTGCTTATAGGATGCAAAAAAGGAAAAACTGTATTAAATCCCCAGTTAGTTTCAATCTCTTTTCTTGGTCAAAGACTGTTCCGAACTCTATGTAGTTGTTTTGTGAATTCTAGCATTTAATCATAGGAGAGAACAGGTAATATCATAATAGACTGTTGCTAGTGTAGGAAAACAACTCAGAACTCATATTTTTGTAAAGTAGTTTGTATTCTAAGGTTTCTGCTTTGTGGAACTCATGTACTTATGTATAAGAAAAATGAGGCAACTTGGTCTATCTTTATTTGTCTCAAGATATATTTTAAATTCTGTCTGCATTCCATTTTGGCAGTTGTAGGCTTGACCAACAAAAACCTGTCTATCCCACATTATATAAATCTAATACTTGTATAATTTTGTCATTACTAATGTCTATGACTGACTATATTTAAAATGTCCCCTTTCTTAAACCCAGGCAGAGCAAAATCATACAGATGAAAACTATATTCCCAGGGTCATCATGTAAATGGGTATTAAAGCAAAAAACCACTGGAAGAACCAATGTCATAAAATGCTGCTTGCCATGAAATTAAAAAAAAAAAAATAGAAGTTAAGACATTCTTCAAAATCTCTGTATGAATACTTCCAGAATTCGCCAGCTTCCATATCAAAAAATACAATCATGCTGAAGATGCTCAAAAGTTAGACATCCTTTCTGACTTTATCATCATGTTTAGCTTAGTCTCAGGTGTCCTGATGTCCTCTCTATGAATCATATATTTTAATAATAATATTGAATAATTATTTCCTAGAGGTAGAATTTAATAATGTCAATTATTCCTAATTGACATTTACAGCCTGTTCTCTTAGTTTTTACAGTACTTTATTCTTGTGGTTTTATTTTTCTTTAGCTGTCTCAATCTCTCTTTTGGGCTGTTCCTTCTTCTTTCTGACCTTTAAAGGTTGGAACCCCTCAGAGCTTAATCCTATGTCCTTTTCTTGTTGTCTGCTTTTTTTCTGGACAAGTTTAATCTTTCTCATGGCTTTACATGACATCTAAATGCCAATGACTCATAGATCTATATCTGCAGTTCTGACTTCTCTGCCAAGCCCCAGATGCATAGAGCCAGTTATCTCCTGGGCAGTGTTGCTTGTTTGACCTCCCCCAGACCTGTTTTTCCAGGAATCCTCTTAACAAATGTGGCAAGTCCCTAAAACTGAAATCTGACACTTGTCTCTACCATACTTCCCATATGATTTTATTTTTACTAAATCTATTATTCTACTTCCAAAATCATTGAAATAGGACCATTTTTCTCCATTTTCATTGTCTACTTTCACTTTTATTCTTCCTCTCGTTCTTTCTCTAAATAGTGACCATAATTTCTTTTTAAGGACAAGTTTGTTGGTAAAAATAGAAAGGGAAAAAGCAACACCTGCACAGATATAACTGGGGAGTGGTTTTTTTTTTTTTATTTCAAAATATACAAAAGTAAAAGAATTGAATGAGTCCCATATAGTCATCACTCAGTTTTTACATTTATCCTAATTTTGCTTTTTTTTTTTTTTTTTTTTTTTTTTTTTTTTTGAGACTAGGTCTCGCTATTTTTGCCCATGGAACTGCAGGCTCTCGTTGCTCGGGGTACCACGGACTCAAGCAATCCCCAGCCTCAGCTTCCCAGGTAGCTGGGTTTACAGGTGCGCACCACCACGCCCAGCTATTTTTTTGGAAGTAGGTCTCGCTACCGGCCCTAGGCGGGACTCGAACCGCGATCTCAAGCCCTGGCCGCTTCAGAGGCTGAAACTTAACATGAGCCACCGTGCCCGGCTAATTTTGCTATTGTTGTTACATCTCTCCCCTCCTTTTGTTGTCTGACTGATAGCCTAAAGAAAATCCGCAATATTTTATTTCTTCATAAATAGTTCAGTATACATCACCCACAGTTAAGAATATTAAATATTTTTATATAACCACATTTATTTACTAATAAGAATATTTAAAAAATTCTTATGTATAACCTCAATGCCATTTCCATACCAAATACAAATGAAAAAGATTCCTTAACACTTCAAATTTTTAATTTCCTGACTGTATTGAACTTAGTTTTTTATTTGTAGTTTGTCTGCAATCTGTTGAAACAAAACTGAATTTTACATTTAATTGTTATGCCCCTCAAATCTTTTTTAATCTCATAATCTCTCTTCTTTTTGTTAAATGAATGGCCATTGTGTTTTGTTTTGTAATGTGCCTTTCCTCATCCTTCAGTCTCTGTATAAATGGTATCACTTTTGAGTCAAAACTTTTATAAGCATTTTGTGGCAAAAAATAAAAGACTAAAAAATAAGACACCCTCACCCCCATTACATATTTTACACAATCTGGAAAAAATATGGAAGATAGATTGAAAACTGTTCACCTTACTGAAAAATCCAAAGAGAAAGGCAGTGAAGCATACATTATAGACAAGAAAATGATTCCATTTAATTCTTTAAGAAAGGAGTTGAGTTGGGTATTTCATTGATTTCCAGGTTAGGTAACAGACTGAGGGAAGCTCAGAAAAAAATCTGAGTCTATGATGCCAAAAGAGATGCCCAGGTCTGTCTTTCCAAGGTTTTGGTGTTGTTTGCATCAGCCTGCTGCTCTAGTTATGAAGAAAGTAATGAAGTAATGAAGGATGGTTTAAATAGGAAAAATAAAACCTACCAAAGAACAATTGTTTTGATGCTTTATCTAGATTATTTTTTTAAAAGAGTCCTACTTGGGTGTGAGTCAGGGAAGTGATTTTGGTTTATGGTAAATCTATCAAAGAAGATAATTATTCAGCAGGATTCTTATAAAATTTGGCAAAAGTTTAACAGTAGTAAAAGCACTCTTGTAATAAGAGTATTCACCTCTCAGCACTTTGCTCTTGCTAGCTTACCCTGTCCAATTATTTTTCTTTTAAAATTACATCCTTTAGCCTTTTTTTTTTTTTTGAAACTCACTGTTTCTGCCTGTGGAACCACAGGCTCACATTGCCCGGGGTACCAGACTCAGGCAACCCCCAGCTTCAGCTTCCCAGGTAGCTGGGATTACAGGCGTGTGCCACCATGCCCAGCTATATTTTTGGAACTAGGTCTCGCTACGGGCCCCAGGCGGGACTCAAACCACAATCCCTAGCCCCGGCCGCTTCATAAGCTGAAGCTTACAGGCAAGAGCCACCGTGCCCGACTCTTTAGCCTTTTTTAAAATGAACCTTAACTTCATTAATGTGCTTATCCATTCTTCCCTGCTTCTTGATAGACCTCAGAACCACTATTTTTTTTTTCATTAGAATTATTTTCTTTTCTTGACTACCTCTATCTAATTTCTTTAGTGGCTTGTCATCTCCTTGATACTTAAAAAAGCATGTGAAGCCATGTTAGCCATGGGAGAGAAAATATGTTTAAAATATATCTGACCTAGAACATCCTGTCTGCTTTACTAGACTGTCTTCATGTACCTCCATTTACCCAAGCTGTTCTCCATGACACAACAATGTACCAGTTCAAGATGACACAATAATCTCCCCAGATAAGGGAATGTTCCTAATTGGTTCATAAGTGGAGATAGTCACAAAAATAACAAAGGACAAAGGAGTAACTGATTATTAACAAAGAAAAGCATTTAAAATGTCTCATTTAAGGTTTATCCCTATCATCCCCCAAATGGTAAGGAACCAGAACAGATATTTGTTACATCCACATTCATAGCAACATTTTCCACAATAGCCAAGGAATGGAAGCATCCCAAGTGCCCATCAATAGATAAAAGTAAACAAAATATAGTATATATATACAGCATGGGCCATTATTCAGTCTGAAAAGGAAGGACATTCTGACACATCATTTGCTACAACATGGATGGATCTTGGAGACCTTATGAAAAGTGAGGTAAACTAGTCACAGAAGGACAACTATTGTGATTAATACTTAAAGGAAGTACCTAGGGTAGTCAACTTGGCAGACACAGAAAGTAGAACAGCGGTTGCCAGAGCCTGGGAGCATGATGGGGAGTTAATGTTTAATGGAAACAGAGATTTGAGTTTAGGAAGACAGAAATGTTCTTGAGGTGGGAGGAGCATGACTGCAGATAAATGCATTTAATGCCATAGACCACATGCTTAAGTGAGTTCAGCTCACACACTTTAGATTATGTATATTTGACCACAATTTGAAAACAATGTCTTGGTTAAAAACTTGGGCTCTGAATCAGAAATCTTGGGTTCACATTCTGACTCCATAGCTTATCAACTATAAGTATCTATGCTATTTTTACCTCTTATGTTTGCGATTTTTCACCTAAAAAGTTGGAATAAGAATAATAAGTATTTTAAATAGTGACAGAGAACAATTATTCTTAACCAAAGGTCCTTTTTCACCTCAAAAACAGACAAAAGAATAGTACATACATTAAGGATTTGTGAGGATTAAATAGAATAATACATTTAAGTCCTTTGAACACCGCTTGAACATACTTAGCATTCCATAAATGTTAGCCACTCTGATTTTTAGTGTATTATCTACATTTATTTTTAAAGATTAAATTGGTAGATTTTTCTTACAGATTTTTAGCAGCTCACCCCACACAACTTTAAGTTATGTGATACTAGTGGGGGGTAATTTCAGTATCTACATCATCTACAAAGCTAGCTGATTCAGAAGTACTAATGAAAAGCCTGATGTCTAGTGGGCTTTTTTTTTTTTTTTGCCTGTGAACCAAAGGCTCATGTTGCCCAGGGTACCAACTACAGTCTCAATCCCCAGCCTCATCTTTCCAGGTAGCTGGGATTACAGGCGCACGCCACCACGCCCAGCTATTTTTTTGATACTAGGTCTCACTATGTTGCCCGCAGCGGGACTCGAACGGCGATCCATGGTCCCCGCGGCGGCTTCCTAGGTTGCCGCTTACAGACACCGCTTCCGTGCCCGGCTGTTCTAGTGAGTTTGTGAAGGTTGGTGGAAAAAACAAAAGTTTTGTTATAAAAGTACCCCTTTATATTTGAGGAGTGAAATTTCCACTCATTTTCTCTCAACTGTACAAAAATAAATAGCAAGGAAAATCCTACTGGTTTTTCAATATTCTGAAACTTTAGATACTTTTTCAATAGTTTGGTAATATTTGCTATTACCTGAGAATATCTGAGAGATATTCCTCTAGCCTAGATCAATGACCGTCTGGACAACTGGCACTGAGCATGTATCTGCTGACTTGACTGAGTAATTACAAAACTGTAATGGTGATGGTCTCAATTTTATTCAGCATTATGAGCCTCCTGTGAATCATTTTGTATGTGTGTGTCAGAAACAATAGAGAGAAATGGGGAATTGCTGCTTTTCTTTAAAGTCTGAATAATTCAGGGGTTACAGTATGCCAGCCTTTTTATAAGTGAATCCTCAACCTTTCCATGTTGCCAGGGTTGCCAACTATACTTTAAAGATGAGGAAACAGGCACAGAACCCGCCTGTGTATGCACTGAGCTGGAATATGAATAAAGGTTGATTTGGCTCCAAAGCCTATGTGCTTTCCTTCAAACCAGAATTTCTTGCCACTGGAGCTAGTGCCACTTTTAGAACTGCTGCCAGTTCTGAAGTCACTCCTCTGCAAGTACTGCTGTCACTGGTGGGATTTAATGGTGTTTTTATCAGAATGCCCTCTTTGAAGAGGAAAGAAGCTTCTACTCAGAGGAAAGAAACAAAGGGAACACAATAAAGCTCCTATTGGCCAAAATTATTTCTTTTCTTATCTGATCCAAAATGGCCACTACGAAAGCCATTCTTGGTTTGGAAAACAAACGTATCATTGTGTTTAAAACAACAACAACAACAACCCTGTTATGGTATACTCATGCTACCTGTAAGGCAGAACTAGCATCCCCCGACCCTTTCTCTCTCACACTAGAAAAGTTTAGTTTATCAGATAAACTATGGAAAAAATAGTCACCTGGAAAATCTAAGAAGACTATTTTAGTGAAGAAACACTTGACAAGCAAGTATTACCGGTGCTCGCTGAGGCCAGCAGGTCTGGGCAGGGGTCTTGAAGCCTGGGCCGTGATGATGTAACATGTGGACCCTGGACAATGCTGAATCTTAGTCATGGCTGCCTGTAGTAGTGATGGTTTATTAGTTGCAAGTCTTCTGAACTTAGTTGCCTTAAGCAGAAAGGGAGTATATTAGAAAAAAACAGAGGTATGCCAAAGAACTGGAATCAAGGAACAATCAGATCTTAAAAAGGGAGGGGCTCAAGTCCCAGGACTGCAGAGACAGTTGCTAAAGTCCCATTTTACAGCAACCTGTGATTCCACTTGGCTCCCAGTTCCAATATTTATTAGATCTCAAATGAGAGTGAAATGACCTATGTTCAGCTTATGTTTTTTTGTTTACAGTTGGCTTAATCAACAATGGCTGTGTGTGAGGAGGGGACAGGATTGGGAAGTTCACACAATTATAACAGGAACATCTCTGTAGGCAGATCAGGCAGAAAAGAGGGCCTGGCTGACACTGTATTAGACCTCCACCACATATTCCCAGTGACACAAATTTTATTTGGAGAGTCACTGTGTAGAGGAAATTGCTTAGAGGGAGGACAGCCTAGTGGTTAAGAGTGCAGGTTTTGAAACCAAATTGCTGAGCTCAAATTCCAGTTCTGCCACTTCTTGGACAACTGTATACTAAAACATTCTGTATGTCTGTTTGCTCACCTCCAGAGTAAATAATAACAGTACTTACTTCATGAGAGCATTAATTTTAAATGAGTTAATACCAGTAAGGAGCTTAAAACAATGTCTGGCACACAATAAATCCCTGAGAAGTTGCTACTATTATCTGACATTTGAGGCATCATAATATTTATTGAAATTGTCAAATGAATTCACATCACTTAAAAAATACCCAGTGGGACTCTTTTAACTTGTAATTTTATGAAAGAGAAGTACAATCAAGCATGTTGTCATGATACAACTATTTATTTTAACTTAGGCATAAATATAGATGGAACACATTTTTTAAAAAATGGGTATAACATATTAATAAAAGAAATTAAAAAGAAAAACAGCATGAAAAAAATGAATGCAGAACCAAAAATGTTGTATCTATAAATCTGTAAAAATTTTGATAAATCAGACTTGCCAAAATTAAAAACATTTTCTCCTCAAAAGCTACTGGTAATAATAAGTACCTAGATTCAAAATGGGAGAAAGATTTGAAAGACATTTCTACAAAGAGCTCTCTGAATAATTAATGAACACATGAAAGAATGCTCAACATCCTTGATTTGGGAAATACAAATTAAAAATCACATTGAGACCACTATAAATTCACTAGAGTTTAAACTTGTTAGAATGAATGTAATCCAGAAGATTGATTTTGTCAAGTAGAGAAGATATGGAGGAATGGATTGTATACACATTACTGGCAAGACTGCAAAAATGGTGTGTTCATTTGGCAAGTAGTTTGGCAATATCTTAAAAAGTAAAACATAAATTTAGCATATGACCCAGCAATTTTACCCCCTGGTATATTGTCAGGAGAACTAAGCAACATACTCACACAAAGGCTTTTATAAAAATGTTGATAGAATCATTATTCATAATATCTAAAAAATGAACATGATCTAAAAGCAGTGACTTTCTATGACCATGGTTCATGTATCATATGCAAGACAATAGAGGCTAAGAGTACTCTGCATTGAGATGCACAGTTAAGGAATCTTTATGAATTCTTTCTGAAGTTCCAGATATCTCCATTCCTATTTTAATTGTACAGATTCAAGCAATATTGGAGTAGGAAAATATTTTCCAAGGAAAATTCTTCATTGCTGATTTCTACAGTTGCCTGCTAATACCTAGGAATTTCTTTTCTATCTCTTCAATGTGTCATACTGCCTTAACAGTGCCACCTTGACAGGAAGAAAACAACTTTCAGGTTGAGTGCTACATCAAAAAAGACTTCTCTTGTTACTTAAAAAAAAATTGTTTGATAGTTATTTCCTGTGTCAAACTATCAAATGTTTCCTCTGAATGCAGCCATTTGGGGATTTGTTGTTTATTTCATATAATGGTACCTAAAGGGAAAAACATCCATGCATCCATCCATCCATGTATCCATCCATCCATCCTTCCATCCTATATTTAATAACTTCTTAAATACCAGCCATGCCCTGTATACTGTACTAGATATAAAGAATGCCAAATTGAGTAAGGAATTGGTTTCTAGCCTCCCCCCCACCCCCCCAGAGATTAAAGGTCATTTTTGTATGACAAGCAAAAGATCAGTGAGAAGACATAATTTTTCACTTGTCAGATTTACTTGGGCTGACCTTGCCTTCCTAATGGCTACATGATTGGTACCTCAGGTGACCTGGAGACAGTGTGGTAACTCTGTGGGAGCACGGAGTTCCTGGCTGCTGGTAATGGTTTTGAGGCGTTGTCAGTGGTCACTTGGGCAGACTCCCTCATGCTAATGCAAAAATCTTAGGGTGGAAACAACTTTGGCTGTGGTAACTATGACTCTACCCTTGTAGGTGTGATCCCAGTACTTCTGCATAAATAGAAGTCAAATGCAAATTATGAAATGTTGCCCACCTCTCCTGGCTTGGAAGCATGTCAGATGCAAGGTAGAGATAAGAATTCATAGTTTTTCAGATATTTCATAGTTCTGTGATACATAGTAAATCAAGGTTGCTTTTCAACTCTTGCAGTATTTTCAGCTCAGTGTTATGTGGTAGCTAGGCAATGACATTTGATAACATTGTTTTTAGAATGGGAAATTAAAAATAATGTGTCCAGTTGGGACTCTACAAAGAAAAAAGAAAGACAACAAATAATTAGTGAATATATAACCAGGACCAAGAAATAGAGCTCCGGCCAATAAAGGAAAATATAAAAATGGACTAGTACTTCGATAATATAAATTAGAAAAAATTCATATTGTATTTGCTAGGAAGCATTTCTGGCCCAAACTGACCCCAGACTTTTGCACTAGAATGAGAGAGGAGACTGCTTCAAAGCTGCCCCTCTGGAGTCTGCTCAACTGACTATGGACAATGCCTCAAAACCCAGGAGCCAGAAATGCCATGCTTCCACCATCAGCATTTTTTTTTCTTTTTTCTTTTTCTTTCTTTTTTTTTTTTTTTTTGAGAGTAGGACTCGCTATTTTTGCCCGTGGAACTGCAGACTCACGTTGCCCAGGGTACCACGAACTTGAGCAATCCCCAGCCTCAGCTTCCCAGATAGCTGGGATTACAGGTGCACGCCACCATACCCAGCTATTTTTTTGGAACTAGGTCTTGCTACCAAGCCCCGAGTGGGACTCGAACCGTGACCCCTGGTCCCCATGGAGGGTTCCTAGGTTGCCGCTTACAAGCACATGCCACCGTGCCTAGCAGTATTGTTTTTTCTTATGCCATTTTTTGGATTTCTTTTTTTAAAAAAGTAATTTATTTATATATAAATTTCACATTTGTATTAACTGGATTCACCACCCCCTTACAGTTGTGCACTTCAATTTGGTTGTTAGCTTGTTTTGACTTTTCCTCATAGCTTTTTGTTTATTTTCCCCATGTACCATATAATAGTGAAACCATTTGGTTTCTGTCTTTTTCTTTTTGACTTGTTTCTGCTAATATGATTTCTTTTAAGTACATCCATGCTATCATAAAATCATCCAATTTGTTGTTTTTAATAGATGAGTAATATTCCATTGTGTATATATACCGCATCTTTTTCATACAGTCATCTGTTTTGGGACATTTAGGTTTCCGTGATGAGCATTTGTGGAGTCATAATGTGAAGAAACTATGTAAAGAATATTTTACAGAATGTCCCATCAGTCACACAGGCTATGGGTCCTTTCTTTCCACCTCTCTGGTGTCTATAATGTTGAAAGTACTTCCCATGAGGTAAGCGCACCTCTCCAGAGCACCTCCTCTCCACTAAATATAACCTTCTTTTTCACGGAATCCAGGTATGATGCCCACCACATTCATATGAACCCAGCATCCTGAGTCTCACTATCAAATGAACTAAAATGAATGCAGGAGTTGAAATTTACTTGTCATCTGTGGATTAAGGACCAAAAACAGGTTATTAACTCTTAAAGGGTATAGTGAAACAAAAACATGTATTTTAACAAGGGAGAGATTGTTTTGATGAATAATAAGAATTCTTTTCATATTAGATTAACAACCAATCCTGAAGAATCAGCAGAGCTTTTACAGGAGTGGTGGTGACCAGGTGTGATTGCCAGAGGGCCTGGTAGGGCTTCCCCCCACCCCCCAAGCAGCATAGAGAAGAGTGGGGAGAAAGCCGAGGTGGCTTACTTCACAATTACTTGGAGTCACATGCTCCAGCTGGTGCTCTATGAACACCATCCTGAGGATGGAGGATGACTCAGAATGAGGGCCACTAACAATGACACACCTACCACTTCCAGCATTACCTGGGTTTCTTTGGCAGTCTTCCACCAAATACTGCTTGGGCAGCCCCTGTCATCTACCACATGACAATTGACAGCATGGTTCTCCTAGGTAAATCTGAGTCAATGGAGTCCAGCAGCCCTGTGTCAGCCATTCCAGTGAAAATAGAAAAAGAAAGAAAGAAAGAAAGAAAGAAAGAAAGAAAGAAAGAAAGAAAGAAAGAAAGAAAGAAAAAAAACTTTTAGTGATGTCAGAGGCAGTACATTTTGGCTTTACAAAGAATGGCCTGAAGTCATGAGTGTAGCCAGTCAGCCAAATCTGAGAACTTCCCTTAAAGTTCTCTGATAAAGAACTTAACCATGGGGTGTTTTCACTGGTCTTTAATAGAATGATAAAGACCATAAAGCAACTTAGCAAATTACCATTTTGTCCTTTGCTAACTGTGACCTCAGGCAAGGCTTGTTATTTCTCTATTTCCGTATCTAGCAAGTAGTAGAATTCCTTTTGTAGAAAGAAAAATGATAGCAACATATTGAATAAATGCTATCCACAAGACATTAAGGTGGGTCCTGGGGAGTAATCAAAGATGGAATAAGTATAGACAGTGTTCTCTAGGGACTCAAGCCTTAAAGGAGAATAAAGACAACCGAACAATAACTCCCCAAGGCAGATAGGGAGATGGGGCTTAAGGGAAATGCAAAAATTCAAGTATGGAAGATGGATCACTGACCACTTCCCAGTCATCGGATTTATTTGCGTTGGAAAGGTGTTCAGCAAAGATTGGTGTAGGTATTTTTTCATTTTTGTTCATATTTTTGTTTTGCTGGTGAGAAATAAAAGGCTGATTCCATTTATTTTATTCTCTTCTGCATTATTCATGGAAGAAAAAGACAGTGAACTGGTAAATAGTTTGAAATAAATATATATGAGGTGGGGTGTACATTTTAAAATTATAAAGAGCTCAACCACAATACATTAACACTGACAAAGATAAAACTTCCTCCATTGTAAACTAAAGGCTGGCAACTAGTTATGGCATAGAACACGGGACAAAACTCAGGTTGTGTCTCCAAAGTCTTCAAGCTGCCAATGTGAAAGAAACTTTACCCTTTCGTTACTTAAAAACACTCTTCTTTTGACTCCAAACATTGATGAATTTTATATCAACAAGCTATAAATAAACGAATCTTCTGAAATCCCCCTTTTAGTAGGATTCTAAGCCAATTAACAAACTAACTGAAATGAAAATAAAGTTGTAATCAGTTTAGTTGCTTTTTTCTTCTCCCTGCTGTCTAACCCTATGGTAATTAACACTTTAATTTTTAAAAAATATTTAACTTTAGTCTAGATAAGGAAATTGAGTCTGGGTAATTTTCTAGAACTTTTATTTTGTTCTTTATTAACATTCCCCTATCCAATGACCTTCATAGTTTCACAATTTTACACACTTTTTTTCTAGAATGTGAAGACTAATCTCAAGATAAGAAACCTATTAACAATAATTTTCTACCTTTTGATCTTATTTTCCTCAAACAGGATGCAAATTATAATATTTAAAGTGAGCCTGTTTAGCTTCAATTCACCTTAAATACTCTGAAAGCAAACTAAGTCAACTTAATTCGTTCAGCTATTTTTTCAAATTAAAAATACTAGCTAGAGAAGGGTTAGAGTGTATGGAGGGGGTGCCAGAGGGAGGAGGAGGTATCCCAAAAACTGTTTACCAAAGTTGTGATTTAAAAAATGTAAATAAAACTTAAAAAAAAATACTAGATAGCCTAATTGTGGTTGTTCTGTTAGGGGGCTGTGGCCCCCAGTACTGGTGTTGATGTATTAAAATAACTATAATGTTAGCATTGGTAGGTGGAGATTTGGAGAAGGGAAATTAAACCTTCTCTTGAGAAAAGAGGATTAAAGGATCAGGGAGGGGACAGAGATAAAGACAGGAAAAGAGACAGAACTGAGAACAGGAGAGAGAGAAGGGTAGAGAAGAGAGAAGAGAAAAGAGGAGAACCTAGAGGGAAGGAACAGAGAGGAGCAGCAGGGAGGCTGGAGGCCTCAGAGCTGCTTCCGCCATGTTGGGCAGCAGGGCAGGGAAGGAAGCCAAGCTGTGGGCTTCCATTCCCAGCCCGAGCCGATAAGGAGCCCGAGGAAACATGATGGAAAAACTTGTGAGCTTGGAAATGTGGTATTTGAAAGCTTGGTTTAATTTTGAAACTGTAAAACTTGGAAGTTTTCTGGAGAACTGAGGAAAGTTTGCTGTGTTGCTGTTTTCAGATGAGATCGGGCGCGTTCAGGGTGGTATGGCTGTAGACTGTTGCTGTTTTCAAAGTGAGACGTCTGAAGTGCTTATTGTGTTGCTGTATCAGGTGAGTTTTGCTGATGTCGGGTCCCATTGGAGTTGGAGCTGAAAGAATGCTGGAGCTGTGCCTTTTGGAGAATTGATGCCATCCTGGTTTTCCTAATTAGATTTGAATCTCTTGCTTTTGGAGAAGGATCAATGATGCGCTCTTGGCTTCTTCTGGTGTGGAGGGAGTGGAGCTGTGTCTTCTGAAGAAGGAGTGGTGATGCTATCTTAATCCCTTCATCCGGTTTTAAGGTAAGGCAGTCGCCATTTTGTGGATGCAAATGACTGCTAAAGACATGTGCACTTGGGACTAGAGACTGGACTGTGTGGTAAGATTATTAAAGGGGTTCTCTTGTACCCCTCAGTGATTTTTGTCTAATTTGTCTTTTAATAAGTAAATTTGTTTCTGCCTCCCTCTTAAGGTTTATGTGGTCTTATTACTGCATGCCTGGGCTTGGAAGAACCTGGTGTGTGGCTGGCTTTAAAAAGGCCAGCTTCTCCCCTCTAATTTTTATAAGCACCCCATTTTGCCTGTTTTATCACCCAATTTCAGTTCCACCATGTATCAAAAAAAACTTAAATAATTTAAAATCTTAAAATCTTAATTTACTATAAACCACATAAATAGCAGACTTATGATTTCTAACTAGAAGAGGCACCTCTTCCTATTGCACTTGATGTCAAGTCACTGTGTTTGTCTCTTTGTTCATATCCACAAGCCGGCAGAAGCCCTTCCAGATTCCTCCTAATCATGCATTTTATTTACAATGAAACTACTTCCTGTTCTACTTTGTAGGATTAGATTGAGTCTCACATCATCAGAGCTACAGAATATAGACCTGAATTTTAATAAATATGATGAATATATGAGCAGTGTATTCTTGCCTTAGTAAAATGTTTCATCTATTTTTATCTTTAGACTTTTTTGTTTGTTTGTTTCTCTTTCATTATCTTCTTTATTTTTGAGACTAGGTCTCACTATTTTTGCCCATGGAACCAATGGCTCACATTGCCCGTGATACCATAGACTCAAGCAATCCCCAGCCTTAGCTTCCCAGGTAGCTGGGTTTACAGGCGTGCACCACCACACCCAGCTATTTTTTGGGTCTAAGTCTTGCTGTGTTGCGCAGGGTGGGACTCGAACTGCGATCCCTGGTCCCAGCGCTTCATAAGCTGAAGCTTACAGACACGCACCACTGTGCCCGGCTCTTTCATTATCTTTTTATCTATCTTTGGAATATTCTATTGAGTTGGATGTTTGTGGCTCTATCCTCTAGTCTTGGCTTGAAGCTCTTTCCTTCTCTCTTCTTCCATCCTTCATTCTTTCTTTCCTCCCTACACTTTTCATTTTCTATTCCCTTCCCCTTTCTTCTCTCTCTCTGGAATTTATGTCATATAAAATATAATCAAGTGAAAAATTAGCTTTCAAGCACTTAAATATTTTTTCCTAGAATGTGACTAATCTTGATTTATATTTCATTAGGTGAGACTCTCTCTCTCTCTCTCTCTCTTTCCTCTCTCTCACACTTACACTGGTAATTCACTTGATAAATGCTTGCCAGTTTTTGTGGTGAACGTTCTACAGTGTGCTATTTTAAACAGACCTTATTTAAAACTTCTTTGCTTGAAGTGGGTCATTCTATGCTTTCCAACATTTAGATACAATGTTTTAAGGACTTTTAAAGCTAGAAATTAAATCCACCTCAAATAATTTATTGACCAGTTTCTTATTTCTTATTATTATTCTCTTTGAGCATTTATGGGGTGAAAGAAATATATTTCTACTGAGTTCCCCTCTGTGTCAGATGCCTTGCTTTGAATTTTTACCCTGAAAATAATACTTCCTGGGTTGAAATCTAGGCCCAACCACTCTCCACTTCCATGGCATGGGCAAATTACTTAATTTTGCTATATCTTCATTTTATCAACTTTAAAATTGGGATAATGACAGGATCCAGTAGTTGTAAAGAGTAGCTAATGCAATAAAATATTTAGCATAGTGCCTAATACCTGATCAGCTTTCACTCCTAGTGTTGTCAAACTTCTAGACCTTATTTTTATTCACCGAGGCAGTAATTTGGATCTATTTAAGAGATGAAGTGAGGTTTATAACGGAATCCAAGTCACAGAGTTTTCTACCAGCAGAGCTGGTATTTGGATTTTATTTACCTACTACCAAGGTCTTTACACCTTACTGTACTGTATTCTCTCCTACATATAGGTATGTAAATTACTACAGGATAATTTGGATATGCTTTTTAACTTTTAGGATAAATCAGTAAATTCAAACTTATCAGGTATTTAACAGTCCATTAATTCAAGTAACAAGAATATTTATAGCCATTGAGCATTTTTATTTTATGGAAAAAAATGATGAACAACTCAATGAAGTTCAACTGAAGAATAAGAAGGAGTAAAAGAACTAAGAGGAGAAAAAAATGTATACATACATGCATGCACAAATTCCAAGGTATACTTTAAATCTGAGGTGGATTTAATCAAATATATTACCCTATTTACTTAGCTCAGAGTTGTTTTGCAGTAATCACAATGTGATTTGAAGAGTATATTCCAGTTATCTGCTCATTTGAGAGTCCTGAGCCTCACTTCTTATCTCTAAAATCAGGATACTAGCTTGTGCTTTGAAGGTTCCTTAAGAAGTGCTTTCCACGTTCCTTTTTGGTGGCATTTTCTGCTGTGAAATTGACAGTCTCCTTTTCTTCAGACCTGTGTGGTTGCTGGGATTCATGCCTCCTCATTCATGCTGGCTGTCTCCTCCTTTCTATTGTCTGTCCTGAGGTGCTGCTTTTAAGCCTTTCAACTGGCATCTGGTGTTGGGATCCCATCTCTTGGCCATTGGCATTAGTGGGTCCCGCCGTGGGGACAGACTCCCCTAAGAGGTTTGTCCATCTCTCCTTCACTCTTGTGGTTTACAGTTTTGTTGCAGGGCTGCAGCTCCTTCTCTGTGGCTTTCTTTCCCAGATGGGAGAGGAGGGCGTGTTGCTCACCTTGGTGTGAGCTCTGGATCAGGGGCTTGTTTCATTAACCCCTAGAATATTGTGGGCTACCTGCCTCAAAGTTATTCTTAGAAATTAAGCTGCATGGACCAATAGATCACAGGAACTCAAGTCCTCACCCAGGATAAGAACATTTACCAGATAGTGGAAGAGTCCAATGGGCCAAACAATGAACAACTAAACATCAACTTCATCAACCAACAAATTGCAGAAAGATGGGAATTGGAGTGACTGGAGCAGGGATATGGAGAGAAGAGGAGGGCCATAGATCAGGGGATCAATTAATGTACAAATGTGACAAATCAATAAAAGTAATTATTTAAAAATAAAAATATTTAAAAAAATTCATGTTTGTGAAATGTTTGGGATAAATTTCTAGGACTTATCTGTACTAGGTGATACCCATAAAGGATAGGCTAACTTATAATAATTTTTTGAACTTGTATACAGTCTAAAAAGTCTCCTCAATAGTGTGAAAAGATACTCAATGTTAGTGTAATCATAGCATTGTAGAAATTCAGAGCATTGTAGAAATTCAGAATGGAGGACAAGAGAGCTTTCTAGCTCAATGACCTCATTTTATGTTTGAGAACATTGAGACTGAATAAGACAAAGAGAATTGACTAAAATCACACAGCTCATTACAATCAGAGTGGGAACTAGAACCCGGCCCCTTAATTAATGGTTCTCCTAATCTTTTTATAATTGTGAGTGAAAAATGATATCATTTGAACAATAGTTTATGAAATATAAATGTAAACAGAACTTAGGGTTCCATGCAATAATGCTTACACTACAGTTAGATGTATATTTACTGACAACCAAATTTATCTTTGTACTGCGTGATAACAGGACATAGATGTTAAATCATACATATTAATAATTATGGCTAATTATTTTGTACAAATAAGCCTTGAAGAGGGAAATAAATTGGAGAAGAGCAGGAAACTGTGCTGAGGGTCTCTGAAGTTTCTTGAGTCTTATACTCAGGAGGCCCTTGCTTAGCTATATTTTTCTGGTAAAAGATAGGGGGCTGAAAAGTGGTGTTGGAAGGAGGAAGGACAAGAAGGTCATTTGGATTCTTCTTCCTTTGAGAGGAAGGACAAGCATTCACTTTCTCTGGTGTTAATGGAGGAATCAGAGACTATTTTCTTTTCTCTGAGCTTCTTACTTGGATCAGGAAGTTTCAATGACCAAAACCCAGTTCTCATTAATTCAAGTAAAGATGCAGAGCAGAGTGCTAGGATAACTTTACATTTAGCAAAACTACCACCTGCTTTCAATTATCCCTATGTTCTGACTCCCAACACTTTATACTTGTTGGACTGATAATACACAGGAGTCTTGAAGACACTGTGTCTGGAGCAAGTTCCATTGCAGTCAAGCGGGGACTCTTGGGTGCACAGTAACCTCTGTGGTTCTTGAGGAAATCCTAGGTGTTACAATTCCCTCTTTTCCTTGAGCGGGTCAAACTTCCCCTACTCTCTTTCAGGATTTGTTCCAGGATTCCACTGAGGGAAAGACTCTTAGTACGAAGATATTATTTTCTCCATTGTGCTCACATGGTTCCTATCTGGAGGGCTCCCTGGAGAGGGATAGCTTTCATTACATGTGGAATAGACTTACTCAAATCGCTTTTCTAATACTTAAATTGAGGGAAGAGGGCTTCTGATGAAGATGGGAAAGTGAGAGAGAATATAAGGAGGTAGATTTTGAGGTGTTGAAGTTTTAGAGGAGGAGCCACTTTTATTGGGGTGCTTTGGTCAGGCATGAAAGTAAAAATGTGCCAGAAAAAGGGAGGTAACAAATGCAGGGAATAGGAGGAGAGCATCTAAAAGACAAATTTCAAGTGTATCATGAAATCTCTCTAAAACTTTCTCCTCCTTTCCTCTTTCCCTCTTTTTTCTCCTTTTCTTGCCTACTCTACCTCCTAAAAGCTTTTATTTAAATTTGATCAAGGCCCAGGGTGCACTTCCATCCTGGAGGGGTGAGACTACACAAATGCTGACCCAGGGATCATTTGTTTGAAGACCTTTGCAGAGAAAGCCCCAGGCCTACCTTTGAGCTGTGGGTGAGTGCATTTCTCAAAAACAACAACAACAGCAACAACAAAACAAAACACACAAACACTATATATATATCTCAAACATATGAATGAATATATAAATATATGATTCACATATATATGAAAATATTTTCTACCTGTCTGGGTATAGTATAGTTGGAAGTCTGTAACCTAGTGACATCTCTCCTTTGCCTATACCTGTACCTTGCCACTCTGGTCTAATTGGCACTTTTCTCATTGACAGTTTGCCTTTGCCAGGCAGTGTGTGTGGGGAGAGAACAGTGCTTGGTATTCACCCCAGCTCTGTACTGGGGCCTCCTCTGATATGTGTTACATGGGTTTGATCACAACAGAGCTTTCCCACACTGCTGTCACTGATCTGGGTGCCTTGTAGCTCTTGTCACTCAGGCTGCCATTTTTATCATTCTTGCATTATTCCCCTTCCTTGCCACCATCCACAGTATTGTAGCTCTCTTGTGCTAGCTCAGCATTGCTGTTCTTGCTCAGTTGGCCCTGGAGTTAGAAGAGATATTTGCCCCTGGATGGCAATTATTCCTCTCCTTGGCTGGTCTAACTTTTGAGTGGGGGATGGAGTAGCTTCAGGGCTTGGAAGACTTTGGTTTGACTCCTGCTGCACATTGCCCTGTGACTTTTGACAAATGATTTAATATATGGGACTTTGTGTCTTTGTCCATAAATTAGAAAAAGTGATGTCTTCTTCATAGGATTATTAAGAGAAATAGGATATTTCATGAAAAATATCTGCCTATGTAGGCATTTTGTTAATGGTATTGAGAACACTATTTAAATGGCCCCACTTCTTTTGACCAATAGGAGACATATGATCAGACTTCCTTATATGCACATGGAAACTAAGACAAAGCTTCCATGAGCTTACTTAGTTGATTGACTTTTTGTGGATGGTTTTTAGGGTAATCGGTGGTTCCAGGGAAAGTGGCTAAGTTCAAGATCTTACTTCTAAATGCTTTGGGTAATGGAATTTTATAGAAAACATTTAAACTACTAACAAATGAATACTTCACTGGATAATCGAATCTTTTTATAGCAAACCCAGATTGAACACAGAAATAGCTGACCTTTTTAGAGTTCATCTGGTGGTAGTTGGGAACAAAGGCAACTATGACAATCTTGATTTTTTTTTTTTTTGAGACTAGGTCTCGCTATTTTTGCCCATGGAACCGCAGGCTCTCGTTGCCCGAGGTACCACAGACTCAAGCAATCCCCAGCCTCAGCTTCCCAGGTAGCCGGGATTACAGGCGTGCGCCACCATGCCCAGATATTTTTTTGGAACTATGTCTCGCTACGGGCCCCAGGCAGGATTCGAACTGCGATTTCTAGCCCCCACCGCTTCATAGGCTGAAGCTTACAGGCACGAGCCACCATGCCCGGCACTATGACTATCTTGATTATATTTAATTCTTTACTGGTAAGGTATTACTAGGAGGAGACCTGTATTGCAGGAGCCCAAAGACAGTGCTATAAAGCTGTAGCTATGGCCATACATATGATGGAATTGTTGGTTCAGGTTCCATTTCTAAGAGATGCCAAAGGAAGATTGTGGGGTCCAGCCCTTATTTTTTCTAAGACATGGGAGGAAAAAGTTTCTCAGAACAACAGCATCTTGAAGAGGGGCTCCTTATTCTGACATGCATTCCAGAATAATGTACCAGAGTACTAATATTGATATACAAACCAATACCAATGTCCATAGTAGTAGCTATCCTGCATTAATGTTAATGCTTAAACTAATTCCAATATTAGTAAATGCCAATACTAGTACTTCAATCTCTGATACAAACTGCTGTTTATCATCATTACACTCTGCCAGGAACTTTATAGATAATACTACATTTAATCCTTACAAGAATTTTTTGGTGATAAAATATACATACCAGACTCTAGATATTTTATAGGTATATACTTATTTAATTCTCACTATAACCCTAAGAGACAGGTATAGTGATTTTTCCAATGAGTTAGAAAATGGAGGGATTGGAAATGCAATATACAGCAGAGCAAAGGTTAAATATAGAGTTCTGTTCCAGTAATTCCACTCCTAGGCATCTACCCCCCAAAATTCAAAAACACTAATTTGAAAACAAGCTTGCACTATCATGTTTATTGCAGCACTATTTGTTATAGCTAAATTATCAAAACAAACAAAGGGTCCAGAATTGACAAGTCTATCAAGAAGATGTGGTATATATACACAGTGGAATATTACTCAGCTATGAGAAAAGATAAACTCATGCCATTTGCTGCCACATGCATGGAGCTTGAAGAGTTAATGCTAAGTGAAATAAGTCAGAAGGACAAAGAATAATACCAGATGGTGTCACTAATATCTGGGATATAAAGTAAGTAAACTAGAAGTCAGATAAACTAAACTTATAAACTAATCATTGATATCTGACTTGAGAACTAAAGCACTAAAGTAGGGGGAGGGAGACCAACAACAATGGTCTAAGTGGTGGAATATGGTCAAGTTGGTGGTGGGTGCACTATAGTGGTAATACCTGATGAAGGTACCCCAATATTACTTCAATGAAAAATAATAAAGGAAAAGAAAATAGAATTTTGATTCTAAATCTGGTATTGAGTGGTGCATTTGTGTGTCCAAGATTGTCATGAAACATTTATAAATTTTCTATAGGATTTCTGCTTTTATTAATAAAATTTCTCATAGTAAATGACTCAGAGGAATGAATGTTTTTGTTAAAAGATAATTTTACTCCCCTGATTTTTCTCTACTTGAAAGTCTTTTAAATCAGAAATATATTTCTTTAATATATTCTTAATTTCACCAAACTGATTTGAATATAGGCTTTGAAACTGACTCCAAGTCTGAGTTATAGTTCATTTTATAAATACTGCTGAGACTGCCTTTAAAGATCTCTTATGGTTTTTGAAAATTTCACAATATATTCATTGTGATAGCACTTCATAATATTTTATTTGCGTATGTCTCTTTAATGGTAGACAAAGACACCAGAACTATACTCCTTAAATTGTCTTGTCAAGCACCACTTTATGGTAAAAATTTCTTTCATTAAGTTGGGTTTTGGGGAAAGCTTAGAGCTTAATGTTTATAGGGAATTTTCAAAGGAATTTGATTTTTACTATTTTTCTTAGTTTCATGTTTGATTTCAGTTCAGAAGGATGTTCCAAATAAGGCCATGGGACTATTTTATTTTAATCTGCAGATCAACCAAACCATAATCTGAACAGAGTAAATGCATAGCTATTTTCTTGGGTCTCAGTCCTCTACTAAAGAGCCCTCAAGGGGCTAAGTGGTAGTTCATTTTTTCTTTGATCCATGCAGTGGCCTATAACTGCAATCCACTGTCATTTATCATTGGCAGTGGAATTAACATTTTACAACATAACCCTTTGGGATGACAGTGATTGGAATCAGACATCCATGTGTTATAGCTTCCACAACGTTCTTATGCTGTGAAAGGTGCTAAAATCCAGGTCTGATCCTGTCAAGCATCTAATCACATCACAAACCAGAACTATTATGTGGTCTCTGATGGAATTCAGAAGTGACAAGAATTCTTTCATGATTTAAAGCTGGGTTCTTAAGTTGTGATTCATATACTTCCAAATTATGTGTTTAGAGCTGAGGGGTTTATGAACAAACAGGGGGAAAATCCACCTATTTATTTTCACTAATCTAACTGAAGTTTACAGTTTCCTCCACTTATGAATATAGGTCAAAACCACAGTAGTATTAGTTTCTACCTGTGATTCTGTCTCTAATAGAAATCACAGATATTTTTCCCATCATATTATTGTTATTATCAGTATCACAAACTATTTTTGATCTTTCTGCTTCAAAGTCATGGTATCTGTTCGACATACTGTGACATCTTAAAAATTAATGCTTTAATAAAGAAACATATTACAATATCAAATTAAAATACTTGATAATTGCATTTCAGTATAATTGACTTGATTCAATTAATTTAATTTTATAGATTAAAAAACAGTTTTTGAAAAGGGCCCCATCAGACTGTGTGGGAAACCAGAACTTGTATATCTGTAAGCACTGTGTGCCAGCTATGTTCAGCACAACCCATGCTGCCCACTGTCATTTTGGAAGCACAGGCCACTTATAGGTATGCTTTTTACACACGAGAATGTAAAAGGAGTATGTGACACAAAGGAGGTTAAGGACGCCTGGAGCGTTGGTACAAGGACCAAGGACATTCTGACCAAATGTTGCCTATAATCCAAACTCAGTGTAGCATCCAAAGAATCTTTTTTTTTCTTTTTTTTGAGACTAGGTCTCACTATTTTTGTCCATGGAACTGCAGGCTTTCGTTGCCTGGGGTACCACAGACTCAAGCAATCCCCAGCCTCAGCTTCCCAGGTAGCTGGTATTACAGGTGCGCACCACCATGCCCAGCCATTTTTTGGAACTAGGTCTTGCTACGGGCCCCAAGCGGGACTCGAAACGCGATCCCTAGCCCAGCTGCTTCATAGGCTGAAGCTTACAGGCACGAGCCACCATGCCCGGCGCATCCAAAGAATCTTATGAAAAAGGGAGAAAGTCTCATTTGTCTTTCCAGTTTCTAACAAGGTTGACTGATGCCAATCTAAGAGACTCGAGTCAAAAATTTTGAATATAAAGAACATCTAGTCAAGAGCCCTCAAAGTTGGTAGTCAGCAGGTCTCAGGGGTCGGTGGCCAAGTGTGCATCTATTCATAGTATGTGAGACAAACCCAGGTGGACTGTGGTTTCCATGGATTGTACAAATAACTCACCATACGCTTTGTGCACAAAGTATTGCAAGTACTGGCTAAGTATTCCTTTACCCAGTTTGAGGGAGACAGATAAGATGTAAAATACACTGATTCACCTGGTTATTCTGGAAGATGCATTCAGGAGAATCTACCTTTCATTTTTTGCAATTAGTACATATCTAACTGTATATCCAAAGGTGGGCTCTGTTACTTGGTATAGCTATTGTCGTGAGATAATCATTCCATTCTTTAATTACTCATTTGTAAAAGCATTTATTTAAAAGAGAATAACCTTAAAATAGAAATAATTGGGAAAATTACATGTATCAGTTAAGATTAAGATCTGCTGAATATAATTGGAAACCCTAAACCACAGTAGCTTAAACAAGATAGGTATTTAATTTTTCTCATGTAAAAAAAATGAAGTACAGAGATAAGAAGTCCAAGAGTAGCATGACAGCTCTGTGATGTCACTTACTTAGGCTCCTTGTTTTAACCACCTCAACCTTATCAAGTCATCTTTAGTTTTGTGATTCAGTAAGACTGATTTGAGTCTCATCATCACATCTGCATCCAAGTAGCAGAAAAGTTTTGAGGGAGAACATACTAAATTTGGGGCATCTTGGACTTCAGGTTTCTGAGTACATTCAAGGGAAAGTGTCAAGGATTTGGTTGGAAGTCCTGCTTCAGATCAAAGGAAGTACCTGTTCGGAGTTAGGGGTGTAGGTTCAGGAGTTGACTATGCACTAAGTGATGGGCATAAAAGTCAGAGATGCACAAGAAATGGCCCAGATATAAGAGGGTCAAGGAGATAACCTTGGAAACATTAATAGAATGAAGGTTTTTTTTTTTTTTCAAGCAGAAAAGGATAAAAGAATTCTTTTCCTAGCCAAGTTACTTCTTTTAGAAGCTTTTTACTTACTTCTCAGTAAGTCATTTAACACTTTGGGTTATATTTCATTGACCAGAATTTAGTCCATGACCCCACCAAGGTTTAAAGGAGAATGGGAATGTAATCTCACTACTAGGTGTACTGTTGGCTCAAATAAATTGGGGTCTTATTTCTAAAGAAGAAAAGAGGATATTAGCTATCAATGGTGGCTTTCATGACTGGATGATAGGGATATAAGTATAAATATACTTCAGAGAAGTGCTCAAGAGTCTTGGACTAGTGGGCAGATGTACTAGGTCCAAGTTCTGCTCTACATTTTATCTACAATACTATAAGCAAGTTTTTTTTAGCTCTTTGAGGTTTAGTTCTTTCATTTTTAATGTGAATGTGATTGTTGCTTTCCAATTGCTGTAAACCTTAACTGAGACGATGTACATGAACGTACTTTAAAAACTATAAACTTTTTCATAAATTCAAATGTTTTCAAGATGCATTGCCACTGTCATCAGGTAAGGGTCAGTTTAGCAGACCTCCCACCAAAAACAGCCAAAGCTCCGAGCCAAGAAACAATCCCCATCTCTGCACTGACTTACTAACCTGTGGTTGTGCATGTGTAAGTTTATAAGGTAGTTAAACCATTGTATTATCAAACCACTAAATGATGCCAGTTACATATAATGTTATTATAATATGGGTGAACTAAGATATTTTAATGACAGTATCATGTCTATTGACAATGTCTTAAATGAAAGTCTTGGTCACTTGAAAAAACAAAATTACCTCTAGAAGCAGAATAGAATGTACTTCAGGATTTCAAATGGTTTACAGAATCACCATGGATAGAGACCCAAAGAAGTAGCCTCTAGACAGATCATGGCTCCTCCACGATCAAGAAGTCATCTATCCTTTTGTTTGGTTTCCCTATATGCCACATATAAGTGAGACATCCAGTACTTACATTTTTTAAAAACTAATTTCAGCTAACATAATTCCTTCCAGCTTCATCCATGTTGCTGGAGAAAGATATGGGAGCAGGAAGGAGGGCAAAATAGGGGGAGAGAAAAGCACAAGGAAACATGGTGATGGTTCACTGGTGATATGTTGATGGAAGAACTTTGGGATATACAATGATGCAAGATGAATATAAATAACAAATAAAACTTAAAAAAAGTGATTTGTTATATCAGGAACTTTCCTTGATGTCACATTGCTGCAGCTTCAATCACATCCAGCCTGACCTACACGAAAATGGTGCCTCATGCTCTTTCTTGCCCCACTTAACTCCATCCCAAACCAGTTCCTACTTGACTGCACCTGATTGGCAGAACTCTAATCAACCCAGATTGGAGCTTCAAGGCAGTATTAGAAATATATAGCTTTTGCTTTTACAAACTCTGCTAGAATATTTGGGAGATATATATATATATATATATACATATATATGTATCAATTTTCAATCTACACTATCTGTCAAAATGAATTTTGTGTGTATTTATGAAACAGAAATTGCTGTTTGAGGTCCAAAACCACTTGCTGCATGTTTTCAAAATGAAATGTTGTCACTGCAACATAATATAATCAAGGTAGAGGAAGCACATTTAACTCTAACCTAGATTAAATGAAGAGATGGATAGCAAGACACATTTGTCTATCTCTGGTATGTTTCTCTTATGCTAAGACATTAGCACTAGCATTATACCCAAGTTAAGCATGTGGATGTTTCATTAATAATACTATTTGCTTATAAATATAGATTTCTGTTTACTTCTATTGATTAAGAATAAGAATCAAAATAATATACTCAATTTAATGTATTTACACATCATGAGAAACTACAATAGTTAAAGCTCAGCATGTGCATAAAGATGATCTAATGAAATTTTATTGACTAGGAGAGTCTCAAGTAATTATTTTTCTGCTTGAACAGTTTAGCTAATAAAACATAAGGCATTCAAAAATAAGAACAGTCATAGAAAAATGTCCAGAGTTTTTAACAGTTTTTAATGATTCTAAAAATATTGTGGGAAAAAATATATTAATTGAAGTGAGAGGTAGTTTTGTTTTTTCAGGTAAGATGGTTTTCTGCAAGAGCAGCTCTCAATTTGATATTGCTATTGATATTTTATTGCAGCAGTTCTCCAAAATAAAACCATGACCTGTTACTGATTGTTGTATTGTAAAAGTAGATTAAGTGGCCAAAGTTAATCAGTAAATAGATGAATTAGACTAATACCTTTAAAAACTGCTTAAGCAGGTCCCAGAGAACCTTTAAATTTTAAATTCTTAAAATTTGTTGAGTCCTTCAAAGGAGTTTTTGTCTCCAGAGATTGTATCTATCATTAAATATTCATAATCAATACTGGGAAATTTTGAACTATTTAAAATAACAGCAAAACAGTTACACATGAAAGTAAAAGTTAGTTGTAATCTGAACCCAAATAATGAACATTCTGTGCTCATTACATTAAAAGCCATTGGTCTATATTAAACTTTGAATAGATTTTTTAATAAGTTTTGAATTTGTAATATCATTCATTGTCATTCAGAATATATTAGTTCACCAAATTATGCAAATAATTTGGTTGGCACAATAAATTATATAATGTAAAAAAAACATATTCATTAACGTCCACGCTGATACCATCAGAAAAGACTTTAAGCATTGAGAAGGTGTCAGGCTTAATGTGGTAGAGATACATTTTCCATAATTCTCATTTTCATCTGAACCTTGAAGTCTCATTGGCAATAAATACCATTAGTTGCTTGCCTTGAAATGACAGGCTTGTTTTGTTCATTTCTTGAGAAAATATCTGTCATACGTGCAGGTTCTGAATCATTACAGTTTTTGTGTCAGTTATCCTTTTGAATGAAAATGGTGGTTCATGAAAAAGAGTGATGAGGTCAGCTTACAACTCAAACAATTGTGCAAAGTGCTTTTTCTAGAGACACCATTGTTGTTGGTGATACAACAGGCTTTATATGTACTTACCATTTCATCACACAAAATGTATCCAGAGGTCAAGATGTGAGAAAAAGGTACTTTTTACTTCTTCACTGGGTCTCTTCTTAAATGAGAGCAGCATTATTTTTTTGCTGTGATGCACGGTAGTGAAGAATGCCATAACCACTAGCATGTTCAGCCATTCCATTTCATGCTAGGATTCCAACAACCTTGTTCATTACCATGGCAAATATTAACAGACTAAATACAAAAATAATGCTTTAGTTTTGTGGTGAAAATACACTTCATATTTTGATGTCCCTGAAATACTTCTGCAACATACTGCAGAAATACTTTTGCAAAAAAAAAAAAAAATTGTTTATTAAGGTAATGTTGGTTTACCTCATTGTTTGTCTTCTGGTAGTGTAGGATTCTCCCTCTTCAGGTGTTGTTACCATCATGCATCCCTCACCATGGACCTCAGGTAGGTTCATTATTGAGATCTGTGGTGTCATTGGCAGGGACATTGGGTTTTGTGGCAAAGAAGGCTTGCACTAACCACAAAAGCAGGAAATAGCAAAAAATTTTAGATTACTGTTTGTCACTGACATTAATCATGGATTGCTACCTGATGAAAGCTGCTCCAAAAAAACCTCCTTAACTTAAAAAAAAAAAACTCAATCCTATAACCACGAGTACAGCCTTGGCCATTCTAGTTCATGCTAAGGCTCCAGCAGTCAGGACCATTACCATGGCAAATAATGACAGGGTTTCCAAGGTTTTCTCTTAGGTACTTTCCTGATACACTCTTTGCAGGCCATCTCACACATACTCTTGCATTCATTTTGCAAGAGTACCAGGCAGTTTCTCTGAGCCCTGAGCTGGCATTCCTAAACATTTCCCTGACACCTTCCCTTGGATATCCTCAGGAACCTCAATGCGGTAAATATAGTTCATTCCTTTCTCTATTTCTTTTCTTAGGTGCCCAACCAGAAACTTAGAAGTAAATTCTAGACAATCTTTTCCCCGAACTCCAGAATTTACACTATTTTCTATTGTGTGAACTACCGTGCTATCTTCCAGCTCCACTGTGTGTGCCTGCATAACACTGATATCTCTGCTTTGCCCTATTACAATGCAGCATTTTTCCCCAGATATTAGGATTTCTTTTTGTAAGACCCAAAATGACAATGTAACTCTTCTGCTGAAAATCCTTTTGTGACATCATTAGAACCAAAGGAAAGATCCTTGGTATGGCACACAGAATCCTTTAGGATTCACTCTTGTCTCTTTCTAGCCTTATTTTTTTCATCATGTCCTTTGTGCTCCCAGTTCCAACCTTCTCCTTACAGTTCCATAAATGTACCAGATTCTTTCCCATCTCAGTGATTTTGCTCATATAGTTTCATAAAAATTCATTTCCCTTTCAGTTGCATCACATTTATTCTTCAATATTCAGCTTAAGGACTTAAGGGGACGTATCCTGGCTTATCAATCTCTGCCCTCCAGTATATTTCCCCAACTTCTTTATCTTTAGAGTAGTGTTTGCTATTTATGCATCATTATTGATTTTCTTGCTGTCCCTATCCACATTCTGGGACACAATATTTTAGAACAGAGTTTGTCATTTAATGTTTTTCTCTTTTCCCATTGCCTGTCATAGTAATGGGCATACAGATATTAAAACACCACCACCACCACCAACAACAGCAACAATTGAGTGAATTAAATTGGACAAAATAATTAAAATCTTTTTTATTTTCAATTTTGAAGAGAGGACATTTCTGTATGATTCTACATAAGCATAATTAAAGCATTATGGTGGAATAATATTACATTTTTATACAATTTAATTTCGCAGTTATTTTCTAGACTTGTTGGCTTTCTCCTACTTAGCTTCTTTGTGGAAACAGCACCATGTAATGGTTAATAAACTGGCTCTTGTGTAGGGATGGGGTCAGCAAGAAAACCACTTGTCACCCTTTCCAATGGGAGTGGGCCAAAGTCCTCCTTTGCTGTTGTTTCTGGCTGTTTGATGTGGGCTGGGAAGGCAGGTTGAAGTCTGGCATATGTTGCCACGTCATTGAGTTCTAGATAGAGAGGTGGACATAGAAGGTAAAAGGATCTTTTCCCCCCGTGTACCTGGGAAACCCTGTTGATAGCCCTCTCCTGAAGATCAAGGTGCCAAGGCACTTATGATTGTTTTGTACAAGTCTTGAGGTTAATTTTCATCTTAGATTTTCTCAATTGTGCCTGACCTATAGTTGTCAAGAAGTAGAATTAGGAATTCCACCAAGGACAAATTGATGGAGGCCAGGTTTGAGAATTCTTGGGAACTCATGAAATAAAGTGGGTGTATATCCTCCAAGGTATTACTAGAAAACTCATAATCTTACATCTTTTGTGAATTCTTGGAAACACACACTAATTATTTCTTGAATGTGAAATGTTTCAGCATTTCACAGCTCAATGGTTAAAATTTACTTTAGTGAGTTGGATGTATTCATCATAGGCTCCTCCTCAAAATTAAATCATTCTCGAGTGAAGCAGAGAAAAATTTGGTTTCAATAATGTAATGTTTCTGTGTTATCATTGGGATGGTCCTAGTTGTGCTGTTAACTATGGAAATCTTTTGATAGTTTGGTAGCCTTCTTATCACAAACTTTTCTTGGGCCTATTTTGCTTCCCTCTTTTCACTTAAAAAAATCTTACTTAGATTTGTTCTTTTTTTAATATTTATGGTCATAAGACAATTAAAGTATGTTTTCCTCATGTCTTTATTTAGTTGAAGAAATCATCTTATTCAAAGCTACTTATTTTCTGTAGTAAATACTTATTTCTTTGAAAAAAGTTTGAAAACAAGATTTTACTCAGTTTCAGTCATCATCAAAGTTACTTTTTAACCTCATAGTATTCTATGCAATAATACATGTTCATTTCTATGGTTATATGTGCACTCCTTGACTCCTTTTTTTGAGAGAATCTCTAATGATTTATGATCTTATTGAATTTGTTTTCTACAAAATAAATATATAGTGGTTAACAGGATCACTAAATGAAGAATAATGCTCCATGTACCTATACTGGTAACACTGCTGGCCATATCTTAAATCATTTCCTTGATAACTTTACCAATTTTTGTCTTATGCTTTTGTTTCTCAAATTGTATAGTTTCTGTATATTGTATGTTTTGTATAATTATTTGAAACATTGTAATCTTAGAATGTCCAACAATGTCACTACAGGAAATGCATAGAATCAAAGTCTCCCTGAATTTCATTGATAAAACAGTAATCTCATTAACTGTGCTACTTTCCAAAGTAACCACAAATATTACTTTATATTGTTAAGCAAAGCTACTGTCCTTTGGAAATGAGTGCAGTACTTTTCAGTGAGGATAGTCATTGTAAAGTATGCTTTCACTAGAAGCTAAAGCAAAAAAAGAAAGAAAGAAAGAAAGAAAAGCTGCAAATAAATTGATAAAAACATTTAAAAAAGCATTTGAAAAATAAATCCTGTGATACACTTAGGAAGAGCTGTCTGACATTTCTTTTTGCTGCTGTAATGTGTACTGTTTGGTTGACCAGCTGGCTAGCCAGTCCCTGAAGACATCATATCCTGTTTTCCAATTATAGGACTACAAATTAGTGCATCTCCTGTGTTAAGCAATGACATTTTCGATCACTTAACTAACTCCTTTGCACAGGTTACCTTCCTTTATCAACGCCATAAAAATAAGGCTGATGGCAGCATTTAAGAGTCATTGTGAAGAGTAACTTAATAAGCTGGTGAATCATGAGCTCATTCTTTTTTTGTTGCACAGCAAAGCTGAAAGGTTGCAGAAAAATAAACTGTATATTTTATAAACAGATAAAGATACATGGTAATAGGGTAATTCAAGAAATATTAAATCTAACAAATGAGAAGTCATTTGTTCACCATATTTCAAAATTAAGGAATCCACTTAATTTAATTTAATTTAATATTGAGACTCAAATGTCTATAATCAGGTAGAATCATTATAAGCACCAGCTGGAAAATACTGAAAATTACCTGGAGCCATAAATAAGAATTTTTTTCTTAGAAAATAGCCTCATAGACAGCTTAAACTATTCTTGCATAGTATTTTAAAATTAAGAAAGATAAGTTGGGTTATTAAGTTAATTTTGTGTGTGTTGCACTATTGAACACTTAAAGAATGAGTAGCTTGAAATGTTTCTGTGCTTTGCCACTGATATGATTGACGTGGCAAGGTCTTCCTCTTTTGTTTGCAGGGTTTGCTTAAATTGTCAGTTGGACAGAATGAGAGAAACAACTGCATATTAATAAATTCTTTCTGATGGGATGATGCCTTCAAAAGAACTCCGATTCAAACTTTCTCTGATATTTAAATCATCAAAGAAGAAATCTAAAATATAAACCACCTGCTTCTTCCTTGTTCTAGAAGAAGGGGATTGGCAAACATTTTCCCCTAGGGAGTAAAGTCTTTTCATGGTATATTCATTTTCAAAAAATGACACAAAATTTGAGTTTTAGTGTGTCATCTCCAAATCTGATCATGCATAGGTTTCTCAGTGATAGGATGCATTCTACAATATTAAATGTGCATATCATTGCAGGATTGCCTTGTCATAAATTAATGTTTTAAAATAAGTTTGCAATTATCTTGTGAATATGAAATTGTTTTGTAGGGGGTGGGGTGGAGGAGTATAAAGTCAGTATAAAAACGTAATTTGCTAAATGTTAACATTTATGTAATTTTTGAAACCCCATTCAGGTATTTTTTTCTTTTTAATAAAGCAAGACATTCAGATAAATGAAACAAAAGAAAAAAATAAAAGAAAGTGATTCTTTCTTGACTTTTGAAAGATTTTGAGAATAAATCCAATGAAAAAGAACTGAGGACCTAAATGATTCTTCCTTAGAAATAACTGCTTTTTAGAAGCGTTAAGGAAGATTTGAGTATAGTCTTACACAGTAACTAGAGAGGGGCTAGTGGAACTATATTATATATATTGGAACTATATTAACTACACTGAGACTATATATGTATATATATGAAAAGAAAATACTAAATATCAAGACATAAACATTTTCTAGCATAATTTCAAGAAGAGTTGCAAACCATTCAAAACTGCAACAAATCAGATGGTAGGCAAGTAAGAGTGAATATAGTTGCATAAAATTAGGTTAGAAAAGATTTCGTTTCAGTTTTTTGAAGTAGGGAAAGATTAAAAGGAAATTTGCCACTATTTTGCAAATATGATCAAGATTGTTCTGTTTTATTCTTTCGGCATTTGACCTTGAATGATTACATGAGTGCTGCAAAGTCTCAAAAAATTAAAGATCCTTTACTACAAAGGAATTGTTATACTGTATCTTTAATGTTGAACTTAACATTGAACTAAATTTCAGACAACCTACTGTTACGGTGATTTTATGTAACTTAATTAATTTTGCTCCTCAGTTTTTGTTTTAAGTGTAGATATTTTCAGTCTGTTGTATAGTGTGGGAATGGAGATCATTAAGAGAAGCTATTGGAAATGTTTTTAAAATACTTTACTCTTTCTAAGTTATGATCATGAATATTAGGGTGCATATTATACTGACATTACTAAAGCATGTTTTCCCTTTGGTATATTTACATACATACTTCTTGTTAACTGAAGCTAGATTACCTAGGCAGATGTATGGGATTTTATGAACTCTATACTAGTCAAGATCACTGTGGTTTACTTTGGGCCATAGTTTCAGCCCTGGTTGTTATTTCAGTGATATGTAGATAAAGTGTGTCAATTCACAATCTTGTAATAAGAACAAAGTGCAAACACAGCTCCAATGACTGACTGCTTTGTAGGAAAACACCCCCTGTCTGTTTTTTGGTGGGAACACGTGCTTGGTACACAGTGTAAGACTTATGAATTGAATGTGTTATTAAAATAAAAGCTAATTGATCAGAAAGGGTTGAGTTTACCTTTAATGAAGCAAGTGACTGAACTCTGGATGTGGGGTGGGGGGAGCAGAAAAAAAAAGATCACTGAGGTGGGCAAGCATGTGAAGCTCCATGTGGTTTTCACATAGATCCTGCAAAGTCCAATCTCATATTTATTTGACTGCATTTTCACCTTTTTTGAAAGGGTCTCTAGAATTAAGGAGCAGTTTGAAGTGTATGGAAGGTTGAGAAGAACACCAACAAATTTCCCAGAAGCTGGCAAGACACTAATGATGCCTCTATTAAGGCCTTCAATATCTCACAGGCAACTTTAACCCACCTGCTTCATGTGCATATTCAGAACTACAATGCAGGGATGGCTTAGAGCAGTCAGACCAGTTCAACCTTATATATGATCTTATAGCATAATAACTTTTTTAAAAAAATCTAACATTTCCTTCTAATTCTTTCAAATCATTTTGAAAAATTTATTAATTTCCCCCACATCTGACAAAGAGGATACCAAAGAAAAATATTTTATAAGTCACAAGTGGGTGGATGGAATTCCTAGAAAAAAATTTAAAATTTTACATCAGGTTCTCAGTTCCAATTAGCTATCATGCTATCTATGTGATGACATAGGAAGTGTGTGGCAGGAGAGATCTGACTTTGGGGTCAGAAAGATCTGACTCAGCAGTCAAACCAACCACTCAACTAACCAAACACTTATTTAACCTTATGCTGTTGGCCATGTTAGGAATTTTATAACCTCTTGAACTTCAGTTTCTTCATCTGTAAGATGGGCATAGTAATGTTAGATAATTGTAAATATTAAAACTGTTATGTGTAAAATATCTGGTGTCTGGCAAGCTCTCAACACTTAATAAGAGGTATATAATAAAAACTATAATAAAAGATATATAGCTATACTTCATGAAAGATACAAGTTTGATTTTTATCTTTAATGCTATATGTATGATGGTACAGAAAGAGAAAATGCAGCTTTTCAGGGTATTTGTGACTTTTAGTAGAACTTCTCAGTTATACATAGATCATAGTCCTGAATTGACTTCTAAATTCCTATGACAAGTATCACTATCAAAATTTTCTCATTTTATCTAGCATGTATTTGCTAATTCATGATCAAGCGCTTAGCCAACTCTTTTGCAATATTCCTTTGAAATTCCTGAAAGAATCCATTTAGCATGTATACTTGCTCACTTACATTTTATTGAGTAAGGAAATCAGAATTCACTTCCACTTATACTGTTTGTTTGTTTGTTTGTTTGTTTTAAGCCAACAGATGACTCCTACTGGCTCTATTCTGATGTGGCTTGGTTCCAGCCTGCATGGTGATAACCCTCCCCTAGCCACTCCCCACCTGCACTCTCCCCTGGTGAACAGTGTTGGATCTCGCTGACCTGTGTTGGGGTCAGGCCACTGTCTAGTCCTCTCATTTTCTTCTGGCTGTATCTTCCTTGCCTGGCCCATTCCAGCTGCTTCCCATTCATTTCCTGGCCTTGCAGCTTACAGAGGGCTTAAAAATCCTTCCCCAGTGAGGCAATAATCAGTATTCTTCACAGATGGCAGTTTCCCTGACAAATGGGAATCTGTTTCTCCAAGTTCCCCACCTGTTTGTAGGTCTCTGGCAGCAGCATGCAGAGCTGCTGACAACTGAGCTGAATCCCCACCCTGGACTATCGAGAAGACCACCGACTTGCACACTTCATTTAGGGCAATGAAAGTCGCTCCGTCCTTTCTTCCACCCCCAATCCAAGGGGAAGCAACCTTTGAGCAGATTTCTATATGTTCCTATTCTGCCTGGCTCCCATTTCCTCAAACGAAGACATGTAGAAAGGTCAACAGAGTTCAGAGTCAGCTAAGCAGGTTTAAATCATAGAAAAGGACTAGAGATCCAGACAGGAAATAGGGGCCAACACTAGTTTTGCATAGTTGACCCAAAACCAAGATTGACCTCGTACATTCCCCTGTGGAGAAGTGGAGCTGGCTGCTGTCTGATGGGAGTTTTTGTGCCTGTGTGTTTCTTATTGATTCTGAACAGTGAACAGTGCCTAAAGTTCTAGTTCCTAGCTCAGCTTCCTCTTTCCAGTAAAAACAGGGTGTGGCGCAGCATTTTCCAGAGTGTTCTGTGGAATAATAATCCCTTGAGATGCTCCTTGAGGGAAGGTTTCCATGGTTGAATAACATTGTGTGATGCTGCACAGTAGAGCTGACTTGGGAAGATTCTCATGGTGCATTCCAATATTAGAGGCTCTTGGACGCTCTGCTTTACTCAGACTCTGAAAGTTACGGGATCCAAGGATGTTTCTTCAAGTTGCACCTAATAATATCCAGCAAAAATAAACAGTAATATACTGTTCCTAAAACCTGCTAAGCACATACCCATCTCAGGGTTTTTGTTTTTGCTGCTCCCTCTATCTGGAATGTTTTCTCTGTGTAATTTAGATGACTTCATTCAGGTCTCTGTTCAAGAGATGTCTTGACTCTGCTATCAAAAAGAATACCCTCCTCCACCCCATGAAACTCTTCTCTCTTTATTCCCTTACCTTGCTTTATTATTTTTTTCCCATAGCACTTAGAACTCTCTGGAATTACAAATAACTTAAATACATAATTACTTACATAATTACATACACAGCACTTACATAATCATGTAAGAATTTATTTTCATTATGTCTACTGAGTTAAGATGGAGGTTCCAGGTTGGCCTGTGGGGGGCCATGCGTGCGGCACGTGCCCGTAGCTGCCAGCTGGCCTCTGGCTGGCAGCAGCACCAATTGCGCACCCACAGAGCACCTTCTGCCGGCAAGCTGGCTGGTAAGAGAGCTTGGGGGCTGGTCTGGGAGACCCTGACCGAACTGGTGTGAGGGCATGACTTAAAAGACCCACTCAGGGTCAGGGGAAATTTGGGGGGGAGTCTTGCCAGTTCATTCTCACTCCACTTAGTCCTCAGAAGGAATAAGTGAAACAAACTTTGCTAACAGCGACATAGAACGTGTGAGGGACCAGATAAGGATCCTGCCAATACAACTGGGCAGGACGCAGGAGAAGGACTATCATAAAACATAATGGACTGGAGAGACAACCATGATGAAGACCTATCACAAAAGTGTGCCTACAAACTCATCAGGAATGGATGAACCAAGACCCCATTTCGGGATATGCCACCCAAGAAAACAAGGAGTCCCTCCACATACCATGGGAGAGGAAGCCCACAGAGTTGGGGAACTGGCTCCACAACAAATCTGCAAAGGGAGAGAGTGGAGATCATCCACAAAGGCCATTGGTGGATGCCTGCCCTCTCTGAGAAACCTCACTACAGAAACGACTGGGAGCAAGGCCCCCCAAGCCAAAAGGCAGAGATGCGGGGTGAAGAGGCAAAGGATATACCGGGAGAATAGACTGGAAGGGGCAGCCAGCAACAAGAAGAAAAGACATTGTTAAACCTCAAATGATCATGGACAGTTGCCCAGCACAAAGCTAAGACTCCAATCCTTCACGCACAGAATGCTGTGTACCTGGAACATAGTTCCTCACCTGTCAAATAGGCACAACCACAGAGAAGAAAGAGACCTATGGACTGAACATAAATCACCAAACAACGAGAGTGGAATCTTAGTGAACGGTGGACCATAGGGATTGGGGGGTAGGGAGGGAAGGCACCCCAGCAACCATTTATCTATGTAAGAAATTTTTTAAAAAATGAATAGTAATAATAAAAAAAATGGAGGTTCCATGAAAGTAGAACCATTCTGGTTCTCTGATGTATCTTCAGAGAATGGGGCCTCATGCAAAGGCAACATCCAACAAATACCTAGCTGTTTCATGAGCCAGTGACTAAGGTGAAGGAGCAGGGGCCGCCAAGCAAAAAACCCTACTTTGTTTCTTTTCCTCTTGATGTGATCTTGAGGAAATATCTTTATTCCTTGGACCCTTGGTTTCTTTATATAAAGTGAGGAGAAATCATACCCATTTACCTATCTTATGGGAAGCTGAGGAGGATCAAATTAGCATATATCTGTCCTGGTCTTTCGTAAACTTTCTGGGACTGTCTTCATTTGTACTGGCTGCAGAATAAAAGTACCCTAGATTGGGTGATGTACAAACAATAGGAATTTATTTATTACCATTGTGGAGGTTGAGAAGTCTAAGATCAGGGTATGTGTAGATCCAGTGTCTGGTGGGAGCCTGATTCCTGGGTCATAGATGATAATCTTTTCACTTTGTCCTCTCCTGGCTCACATGGAGCTCTCTTGGGTGGCTTAAAGCAGCATGAATCCTGCTCATGAAGGCTCCATCTTCATGATCTAATTGTCTCCCAAAGGCATCACCTCCAAATAACATCACTTTGGGATTAGATTGCAACATAGGAATTTTTCAGGGACATAAACAATCAGAATAAGCAGAGGCTAAGCAGATATAGGCTGCTATTATCAAAAATAAAATGCAGAGAAGAAAAGAGAAGGAACCCAAAGAATGGTGATCAGATTTGATACCCTGCAAATGTGGGTATCAATTATTTTGTCAGGAGGGAGGAATGGAGTAGGAAGAAATGCAGAAGAGTTAATTTGATCAATACTTTGATTTGTTCCCATCACAGGGAACTGGGAGAAGTACTCAAAAGGGGAGAATAAAAATCCACAAGTGGGAAACATACTACTATACTTCTGACACCTGACACGTTGTTGCTTCTTCATTCATTCAGTCTACTTTCTTTTTCTTTTTCTTTCCTTTTTTTTTTCAGAGACCAGGTCTCACTATGTTGCCTGGTGTAGTCCTGAACCCATGGACTCAAGTGATCCCTAGCCTCAGCCTCCTAGGTAGCTGGGATTATAGGCATGCTCCACCATGCCCGGTTATGTTTTTGAGACTAATTCTCCCTATGTTGCTTGGGGTGGTCTTGAACCTGTGGACTCAAGTGTTTCCTTGCCTCTGCCTTCCAAATAGTTGTGATTATAGGTGAAAGCCACCACCTGGCTCATTCTGCATTTTAAAAGGACAGGTTTTTTAAGTAAAGGAGAAAGGAAAGAAAGAGGCACATCACAGGTGGTTAGGAGAACATCACAGGTGGTTAGGAGAACTATGTCAACACTTTGCTGCTTAATTGTTTCTTTAATCTTTATGAAAGTCTTAAGGGGTAGGTGTTGTCTAGGTTTTTATTTGTAAGGAAACTGAGGTAGATGGGGTTTCAAAACTGAACTCAAAGCCATACAGGAAGGCCAGATCTCAGTTGTGATTGGAGGCTGTGTGATGGTGCAGTCTTGGTTCCCATATTGCGTAGTAGGGTGTGCTCCTCACTCTACTTGGGGGTAGCTGTCTGTAAGAGCAAAGGCAAAGCTGACCAGGGAAAATTGGTTAGCCTCTTCCTGAGCTCTGTATAAAAAGAGGTAGAGTCAAAAGCACACAAGCATCGCTGAGACATAGGATCATCCACCAGGATTGTTCTTCAGTGGAGGGAGCAAGGAAAGAAAGAAGGTAGTAAGTTATTAAGATGTGTCATTGATCTGAACTTTATTGTGGGAGGAAATGTGCATATGTTCAGAAAATGGAAATTGTTAAGACTGAGCTTCATGCAAACTGCTGCTCACTTGTTTACTTGTATTATTTTCTGTTGCCAGGGCTTATTTATCCTTATGTGTTGTTTCTCTTTATTTTTCAGTCATGTGCATATTATTATTTGCATTAACTCATCATCTGTGTCTCTCCATCTAAGTCAACTTAAAAATCATAAATCATTTCATTAACAAATCTGAGAATCAAATAAATTGAATACAATCTAAGATTCTTTTCTGTGTTGCTAATGTTTGCCTAATGAGGATTTAAATTGACTTGGAAAAACCTTAATTTATTTGGGTATTAAATTCAATAGACTTTCCATCAATCCAGCTATTATACCTGATGTGTGAAATTCACCCCTGCTGAAGATGCTGGGAAATTTACCCATGAAAAAAGGAAACATTGTTAGAAATCAAGGTTTGACAATTTTAGAATATGGGATAGTCAAGCTCTCTAGAATAAAATGAGCATGGTTATTATCATTTCTATTCCACAGAGATAATTTTCTTTATGAAAGTTGTCAGACACTGAGTCTAGAGGGAGACTCTGACAACATGCATAAAGTGGCAAATCTAGGCAAGTCCAAGCTTTTCAAAATTCCTCTCCTAACTCTCTCAACTCATCAGTTCCTCAAGCCCTGTCAGAGCCCTGCACTTCCTGTTCAGCATCATGCAATACAGGAGAATGATGAGAGGTGGGAGGGCTGGCATCAGACTTGGAATTAGAACCTTGGATTCACAGGTGATATCACTGCCTCAGTTTTCTGACCTGCAAATGGAGATAACAAGGCCTTCTACCTCAAGGTTACCATAAAGATCATATAATATAATGCATACAGAGCATTTGATACCCAGTAATTCTTAGGGTTGCTTTTAGGACCCTCCCCATCCTCCATGGGGACATAGGTTACTTAACTTGTGATCTTCATGATGGCTTGCATACACTAGGTATTTAATAACTGTCTATTTAACAACACATAACTCACAGCTTAAAAATACTCAGTGCTCTGCATGTGACTCTTAGGCTTCTTAAAATGACATCTGTTGTAACCAGCAGTTTCCCTTTGTAGGTATTATTAGTTGTTGGGTTGAGTGTTTGAACATTCTGCTGCCCTAAAAATAAACCCTTGCTGTATTCCTCAAAAGCATATCCTACACATCTAGATGTCACCTTATTTTTTAATTTTTTTGAGACTAGGTCTCGCTGTTTTTGCCCGTGGAACCACAGGCTCACATTGCCCGGGGTTCCACAGACTCAAGTAATCCCCAGCCTCAGCTTCCCAGGTAGCTGGGATTACAGGTGTGCACCACCACACCCAGCTATTTTTTGAAACTAGGTCTCGCTATGTTGCCCTGAGCTGGACTCGAACTGTGATCCCCAGCCCAAGCCACTTCATAGGCTGAAGTTTACAGGCACGGGCCACTACTGTACCCAGCTCTGTCACCTTATTTTTAAACATGAACTGGTTATTTTTGATCCAACTGTTTTGTGGATCTGGGAGACTGAATTTTATGGAGTTGACCAGGGCCCTGGATCTATGAAGAGATGGAACAGTTGTGGAAGTCCTGAACTGCCTGCTAGGAAAGTGGTCATTTGTTTCACATTCTTGTGACTTGTTTTTCTAAGAGTGGGGTCTACAGCGGTAGAGAGAAAATTGATTAGTGAACCATTTCTATTATTATTACTGTCGTCTGTGAAAGGCTTTGTAAACTGGGCATTTGCTAAAGAGAATTCCTTTTAGAAAAGTAGAACCATTCTCCATCCATTTGCAATAAATAACTCTGTGGAAATGTGAACTGCAGCAATCATTTAGATCATGCACATCAAGTTCCATGAACAGCACTGTAGAGCGATTGCAAGAATTGACTGTCTTTATTAAGAAGCACTTTGATGATAAAACGATATTAAAGAATCTCAGAAGTTACCAAGCAGGGGTCAAGAAAGAATTAAGGGGAACTTGCTCATGGAAACACAGGCACAGATGAATTAATTCCATGGGCACTTGTTTATAATTATACACAAATGTTTGAGGAATAATCACACCCCCAAATTATGTGAAAATTATACTTTCATTTGCATTAAACAGTTTACATGCCCATTATCAACAGAGCCAAGAATCATGTAATGATGTGAAACCTAGGCACTTCATGAAATGCTTCTATTAAAAATGACAGTCTGTTTTTCCTTTGCTTATATTTACTTGTCAGTTTCAAATAAATCAAATTTCATTTTATCAGATAAATAAAGACTCCTGAAAGCAATAGCTCCTGCTGTTAGGGTAAGTTACCCTATACTTAGAAAATTTTTGTGACTTTCAGATGAATGTATTCTCTTTAGAAACGCAGTTTTACAAGCTAACCTAAGTGGCTGGAGTAGAGGCTGTTTCTAATGAAACTAAGGAATTCGTGATGTCATTTTGAGTGTGGCAATCTCTTAATTAAGAAGGGAGGGCCAGAAAAGGCACAACCCTAGAGTTATACAGAGTAACACAGAATAAGTATCTCAAAAGTTCCTTTGGCATGGCCACAGCTTGCAGCAAAAACACAATCCTATAGAAAGTGAAAGGGTCTGCCCTTTTTTGAAACTTGACTTTGGAAGGCCACGGTGTCAAACCACACAGATCAACAGCCTCCCCTTTGAGCAAATGTGGAAAACCACTTGTTAGTTCCTGCTCAGTACCCCTCCCTGTGGTCCCACTTTGTTTTTAAACTATTCTAATTTTGGTCAAGTTAGACTTACCGAACTCTTAAATAAACCAAAACCGCCTCTATCCCACTGGAAGAGGCCCTAATATGAGCACTAGTACATCGTGTGTCATAAGGCGAAGCAACGCTGTTTTATTAACAGTTGGCACAAGAATTCCCCTAAGAAAGAAAATCGTATTTACGTTGAAAAATACCCCGTAAGAGTTGGGAGGGTAGAAGAGAGCCCCCAGGGGCTGGGGTGTGGGCGGAATGTTTCCGAGACAAAGGAGCAATTTGGAAGGAACTTCTCCGAGCCGGCCGCAGCAGGAGCCCGGGGATGCAGCCTATGAGAGGGCTGCCGGCGGCTAGCATCTGCTCCACGTGACTCTTCCTCCCTTCCTCCTCCTCCTCCCGCCCCGCCCCCGGCCCCGCCTCCCGTAGAATCTTTGCTGAAATTACTGAACTGGCTAAGTATTTGGTACTAGATTTTTTTTTTTTTCCTCTGCAAAAACTCGTATAAGGCTCAGCTGGCGGTTCGAACAACAAAGCCGAACAGAGTTTTCACTTGTGTGGACCCAAGAGAGGAGCCAGAGAAAATCCGCAGGAAAAAAAAAAGATGTTTAGGAATTTTAAAAGAAATTGGACGGCTTCTAAATGCCCACACATCCAAGTGGGGTTACTGAAATATTTGAGGGGGTTGGAGAGTCCTTGATTGCATCTTGGTCAAAACCAGCAACTTCTGGTTTTTGATTCTGGTACAGAATCAGTACCTTCTGCTACTGTAACCATGGGCGGAAGGCTACTGGGTCTCTTAAATTGTTCCGTGGGCAGTTCCTTGGAAACAGGACTCTACCAACGCCAGACTTCGTGCCAGTTAGGCAGCCTTTGAACTGGTCAGACCACAGCAGAGAGGAAGAGGCTAGCTTCTAATGGTGAAAACTAATGGTACTTTAGTAGACGGCAAGACAAGCCTTTAAGATCCTAGCCTTACGTTTTGCAAACATCCAACACTATTTTTAAAAAAATCGATTCAGAACTAGATAAATTAGTTTCTAATATTCCCAGAGGAGTCTTTACCTGGGGTGGATCAACATAATTGGACCCTTTGCTCACAAGCATCATAGCTGTTCTAGGATCAAATCTAGAGCTAGAATGTCAGCCTAGGGACAAGAATACCTTTGCCCATGGCTCGCAGGGTAACTTTTTGGTATAAACCATGGTGTATCACCGAAATGATTTCGTACTATTGCATGTTTCCTTGTACTGGAGCTCTCTGACCCCAAGTTTCAGATGGCATCACCTCCTGAGAGATGCCTTTTCTGACCATCCTGTAGAAAATTTCCGTTTGTTCCTTTTGGACTTTCTTCGCAATACTTATTACCCTCTGAGGTGATTCTGCTCATTAATTTTAACCTGTTTTTTTTTTTTAAATCTTTCTTCAAATCATTGCATTAAGGAGACCATGAAAGCAGGCTACTGGGAACTGACGTTCCTTGTTCACTGCTGCTTCTTAAGCTCTAGGATAATGCCTGGTGCATAATCATAACTCAATGAATAGTTGTATAATCATTTAATGAATTTCACTCAGCATCTAATCTGTAGAGATTATCAAAATCCTTATAGGCCACTACAAATATAGTGTGGTTATTATTATAAAGGAAACACATACAAAAAGGATTCAGTGACTGGTATTTTGGTCTAATTCCTTTTTATTATCATCCTAATCTTGGATCATGTAAATGATTATCACATTATACCCATCAGGATACTTTGCAAGAAAAAAAATTCAGAATTATAGCCTCTCTGCAGTCAAAGTGAGTCTAGAGATTCAATTAAATGATATAACAGCAGAGTTGAGTTTTCATATGGAGGAATGTTCCGATGTTCAATTTTAGTTTGCAGTTAATAGCATGATTAGATTACATTCTTGAACCGTTAGAAGGATGGGTTCACTTTTTTTTATAATTCAAGGAAAAAATTCAGTGGTGGAACCTAGGTAGCAGTACTTATAACAGAACATAATTTAATACAATTTTTGATTTAAAACTTATTTTAAAATGATTATGAATAGGGACTATATAAATGTCTTCAATTCTGAACAAATACAAATGTTACTTAACCTTTTATACAATTAAAGATATTTTAGAATACAAATGCATTGTTTTGAGACAGTAGAATTTCTTCTACTTTATATCTTAAGGCTTTGATTTTTTTGATGAGTTTGTGATATTCTATCATAGGGACCTTGTTTTATATGTATCTAGACTTGCTAGATATAAAAGTTACTAATTTTATTCTAGTCATATTATTTTCTCTGTCTTCATAAGAGAAACACTGCTGAGTGCCTAAAATAAAGTTCCACAATATTTTCAAAGCTTCCTTTACAAGAGAAATATGTTTAGTGCATGTTTCTTATTGGTAAAGAAGGAAGTTATCTGTGCACTAAAGTTTTTGGTTTTTTTCTCCAAAGAGTTCAGTAAGCACTGGTTGTCTATTTCCAGGTAACATTACTGCAAGGTGTAGGATAATGGTAATTTCTCTCTCATTGTTTTGGTGAGCAACTAGGGAACAGTTTGCCTGCATGTTCTAGTTAGGAGGCCTTTTATTAATTTACATTGACATACTGGTATATATTTTAAAATTGATAATTTACTCTTCCAGAACTTAATAAACTATACTCCCTGCAACCTATATAGGTATGATATAGCACTGCAAAAAATATGTCTAAAATGTTGGATATTATGGCATGTGCTATATATTCTATATGGGAAAATCTCTAAGGCAGAGCAGTGGGTATAGTGTGATTATATTTACGTTAAAAATACAGATCTTCGTGGCAAAAATAAGTCCCTTTATATACTCTTCGATGTGTTTGTCCCCCATGTGAGGGGTTCTTATTGAAAGTCTGCTGGGGTCTTGTAAACTTTGAAACCATTTAGTTCTTTAATAAATTAGTCTGCTTTGTGTCTAGTGTCTAGTCTTCATTGTTGTTAGTACATGCTCATCCCTTTGCTCTAGTTTCTATTGCTGATATTTTTATTTCATTGATCACTTCAGTGAGAGTATAGGGAAATGGCAGTGAGAAATTGGTGTTCATGGCACCATATTACTTGAAATAACATATCTCCTTTTTCTTTTCATTTTTCCCCTGATTTAATAAGGATAGTTTAATTGGACATTTGGTAGAGTGCTTATTTGGAGAATTTTTTACTGGAAGCCTTTGTAAAAGCAAATTTCTGATAGAGGAATTGATAGAGTTTCTTAAATATTAAATGAAAAATTAAAGAATATGGTTCACACAGTTAGATTGGACTTTATTTTTCTCTACACTTAAGACAGTACAAGGATGTTAATTGAATACAGGTTTTTTACTAAACTGAGGGAATAGTGTGTACTCGGGAAGCAATGGATAAGATTGTGATACTAGTGGTCAAAATAGGTCTGTTTCTTCCAGAGCATGTGATTGTGATGAATGTCATTCAATAAAGCCTCCAGGAAGCAGGGAGATAGAATACCAATGAAGGCAAGAAATTGCCACTAATGGGCAGTCGATCAGTCTTGCAAATAATGAGATATTAAAATTTTTAGTCAGATGAGCATATGGCAAGCTCTATATTAAAAAAATAAGTTCATATTTTATATTTCATTAGCATTTATAATGTACTTTCACATATAAGTTGGGTGGTATTACTATCTCTATTGTGCAGATGAGGAAACTGCATAGTGCTTAAATGATTTAATAAAAGTGACAAATTTAGTTAGAAATTTTCATCTGTCAAGGCTTTTAGATCAGATCATTTAAAAAAAATACATTCAATAGCTTGAGGGGCAAGTTAATACAAAGTGATATTTCTGAATGTTACTTTTTCATATTAAGACAAACAATTTTATACTTTGATAATATTTCTATTCAGATTCAATCACAGTGGCAAACTCTAAAAGTACTTTGAATTTGGCTATTATTTCCAGTTCTAAAAAAGGCTGGAAAAAATACCAAACTTCTTTCCTTCAATCTAGTAAAGCAAAAGGATAGTATAAGCGTAAATTTGAATTAAGTGTGGTGTCTGCTTCTTCTCTCTCTTCATTTTTCATTTCATTGATTTCTTGGGAATCTGTATTTGTAGGTAATAGGGATAAACTGAGGGTGCATTTATTTGGCATCCATTATATACATAATGAGTGAAGAAATATATGTAACTATTAATAAAGAATCTGAGATGATATAAAAGAGAAAAGGACATGCCATGATTCCTGAATGGCTAAGAATATAAATCAGTAGAAATGAAATGAATGAGGATAAACACAAAATGATATAAGAAGTGTGAAAGAAATTTAGAACACATTAGGAGATAATATGTTCTAAATTATCCAGTGATAATTTGATATGTTCAAATGATATGTGGAGAATGTTGAAATAATTAACTATATTCTAGCAGAATACAGACTAGATGGTCAAAGCACAATGGACCAGTGTCTCAGAAAACTCACCAGTTGGTGAATGTTGGATCAAAAGGTGAAACCCTAGAATTAATGGAGATGACTGATTGATTTCTTTGGTGTAGGAAATATGGAGGGTGTGTGTGTGGGGGAGAACTGGTAAGTACAAAGGGATTGGCAGTAAAGGTAAACAGATATCTAGTGACTTGAGAAATCATTTAGAAAAGTGAATCCTGAGACAAATTTCTTAATTATATATCTGTTTAAGTGAAGTACCATTTTCTTATATCCTTGTTAATTTTTTTGACAGTATAGGATTTCTCTCCCCAGGTGTGGTCACCACCAAAGCAACCATAGTCCTCCGCCATAGCCTACTGTGCCTCCCTTCTCCCCATTTGTAGCTCTCCCCTTGCTTCTGATGTCTTAGCATTGTGGTCAACTTTTGAGAGTTTGTTTTAAGGTTTATTAGAAAAAAAGATTCAGAGATACCATTGTGATTCAAGCTTGTTCTTTTTTTTTTTTAAAGCAAAATTTAAAAAAATGTTAATGAAACCCTGTTTGAGAAGATTCATGTATTTGTTCTGCATGATCCAGTTTGAAACTTAGTTTTTGGTTTTGATGATACTAGTTAGTGGATCATAAGTTAATGACAGGTAACATATATATAGATCAGATGCCTAACAAGTGAGAACAAAATATATCTCATTTCTCTAAGCTGACAAGTGATTGCAATAACATGAGAACTCTTCTTTAATATTAAATATGCAAATGCACATATAGGAGGCAGCCGTGTTGAGCTCTTGACTTTGAGTCAGTTGACTGGATTTCAAGTCTTGGCTCAAATACTTTAATACTTCCATAAATTTGTGTAAATTATTTAAATTCATTCAAACTCAATGTTACAGGTTTCTGTGAGGATCAACTAGATAATGCATGGGAAATTCCTGGCATTTGATATGTACTCAATGTGATTTGTTATTTTTCCTTCAAAGTGATGAGTCTGCATGGAGAATACTATAAGACTCAAGTGGGAATGTGATGAACATGGAATAGATTTTGGCTCATCTTTTAAATAAAGAGTAAAGCTTGTCTTTTATACTCTTTGCATGGCAGCATTCATTAAGTGCTGTACCTCTAAACATGAGAATCCATTTTCTGAAAAAGGATTGGAATGGTCCTAATTATAGTCAGTCGCTAGGATTGGTCTTTTATTGCACAGAGCAAGTATTTATTAAAAAATGGCTTTTCTCCCCATAAAACTTAGTCTGTTGTAGAAATTGGAAGATCCAGAATGTGAGAATATCTGTACTCACAGTAGCCAGAGACTATTTTGGTATACTTTCCTTTAATATCCTTTATGCAGCGTATACCTAAATTGGAATCAACTGCACATAGCTTTGGTAACCTGATTTTTCAAGTCCTATGTCATATATAAAGCATATTACTATGTCATAATACATAAGATATTTTTAAACATAATTTGAATGGTTAGTAATATCCTGTTGTGTGGGTTTACCAATAGTATATCTATTTCACTATCTATAATATCTATTCCCTAGATTACCTATATTTTTGATGCTCTTTAGAATATTTCATAATACCTATAATTGCATTGATAAATTGTATACATAAGTTTCTGATAATTCTTTAAATTAGATATCAAGAAATGGGATTATGACATCAAAAAGTATAAACTTCTTTAAGCATGTTAACTCGCATTGAAGATTATCTTGTGTAAAGGTTGTACCAGTTTTATACTCCTGTCAGCTGTGTGTGAGACTCAGCATTTCCTAGCACCCTCTAAGCAGAGGGTTTCTGTGAAGACTCCTCTCAAGTGAGTACTATGTTCATCATGCTGATTCATTTATGAAAATTTCGTTAGTGTTCATTTTTATTAAGAATCATTAACATTGTACTTGAGACTTTTCATTTCTTCTTGATCTGTTTATAATTTATGTTTCCTTTTAAAGTGTTTTCTGAAAAACAGAAAGTCAGTTACTGTGCTAATAAAACTAAAATTGAGATTTAATTTCTTCATTAAATCCAGACAGGCTGACAGAGTCAGACTTGTGGGAAGACAGGATGGATCGTTGCCTGGGAAAAATTTCATGAATCATTGTTTTTAAACCTCCATAGGCGTGAAGAAGGGACTGGTTAGCTGGGATGGACTAGCATTCCCATTTCATGTATTTCTACATTTTTTCTACCTTTTTTGTGTGTGGGTAAAATGGTCCCAAACTAACGAAGGAAGCTAGAACTAGGAGGTGCACCAATTTAGGCCACTTTGGCCCCCTGACCTTGTCATGGATGCCTATTAAAAAAGATGGCTATTCCTTCTTCAGCATTCCCTTATTCATTTGAATTTATTGGTATCTATCCATTTTCCCCCTTAATTGGCTAGTAGATTTCTTTGGGATTATAAATAAATGTTTCCATCTTTGTTTTACAACTAGTACTAGGGAACAATACCTGCAATGTCATCATTAGACACCCATTTATTTCCTCCCATCCCCAAATCCCGTCCTTCTAAAATCTAATTCAGGATTTTGTCAAGTCTCTCTTTAACAAATATGATCCTTAGGTGTCCTTAAGATAAAATTCTCTTACTCCCATCACCTTTACTTCTGGTAACCCATGTATTTTCACAAAGTCAAAGAGTTACATTTTGTTGTGATTTCTTAGTTTGCTTGCTTTGGCTATTGCAGTTCCATATATCAGCAAAACCGTCTGGTGTTTGTCTTTCACTTTCTGACTTAATTTTAGCATAAAAACCTCAAGTTTCACCTGTGTTAGTGCAAAAAGGCAAGGTTTTATCTTTTTAATGACTGAATAGTACTCCATTGAGAGTACGTGCATGTTTATTATATATATTGATATATAGCAATTATTTTTTCCTTTTTAAGTTTAGTACATTTATTTCATTCAAAATAACATTTAAATATTGGTTTTTATAGTGGGGAAAAAGGTTGAAAGTTATTTTTGCTGTTTATCTAGTTATCTGTTGGTTGACATTTAGGTTGTTTCTGTCTTAGCTATAGTAAATACTGGTACTATGAACATAAGGTTACAGAAGTCTTTTCAGATTAGCATTTTCATATTCTTTGGGTAAATACTGAGGCATGGCCTTACTGGGTTATGTGGTATTTCTATTTTTGGCTTTAAAGACATTCTCCATACCATTTTCCATAGAAGCTGTACTAATTTACATTCCCACTTATGATGAGTTAGAGTTCCTTTTTCATCACAACCTCATAAACACATTATTGTTGCCAGTCTTTTAGATATGGAGCATTCTCACAGGTATGAGTGATTTATCATTGTAGTTTTGATTTGTAATTCCTTACTAAGTGAAGCTGAGTATTTTTTCGTGTGCCCACTAACCATCTGTATTTCTTATTTGGAGACTTGTCTATTAAAACCTTCTGCTTAGTTTTTGATTGGGTTGGGTTGTTTTGTTGTTGAGTCAGATGTTTCAAAAATATATATTTTGGATATTAGCCCCTTGTTAGAGGTGTCATGTACTTATTTCTTCTCCCTGTCAGTTGGTTGCCTTTTGAATTTATGGTGGTTTCATTCGCTGTCCCAAAGCTTTTTATGTTGATATAGTCCCATTTATTTACTTTTGTTTTTGCTTTCTTTGCTGTTGGAATTGAGGCTCTGGAGACACTTCTGTCTTTCTGTCCAGCAGAGTATTGCCTTTGTTTTTTTCTAATGCATTTTATGACTTTGCATCTCATATTTAAGTCCTTAATCTGCTTTAAGTTAATTTTTGTGTATCATTTAAAATAATGATCTAACTTATTTCTCTCTCCCTCCCTCCCTCCCTCCCTCCCTCTCTCTCTCTCTCTCTCTCTCTCTCTCTCTCTCTCTCTCTCTCATATGTCTGTCAAGGTTTTCTAGTCCCATTTGCTAAAAACTCTTTCCTTTCTCATGTCAAAGATGAACTGTTCATGCATATGTGGTTTGTCATTTGGGTTCTAGTCTGTTTCATTGGTCTGTCTGTTTTGTTCAAGTACTGTACTGTTTTAATTGTTTTCAATTCATGGTATAGTTTGGCTCATCGTAGTTGTAGCACAAAGAATGTTGGAGCCCTTGAAGTTATCTTTGTAGGACCTTTAATAACGAACAGTGAAAAAACAGTTGCTTAAGTTTCTCTCTCTACTTCTCTCTCCCTTCCCCTTTCCCTTGCTTCCTTCACATGCACTCTTACCCAAGCTCTCCCCACTCCTCCCCCAGGATTACATGACCCTTTTATCATCTCCTCCTAGTGTTAGGTGTGCCCGTTTACACATGTGCACACCCATTGGGTCCAGGGAATGATTGTACACAATCATGAGGAGGGCACAACACCACAGGTTCTGGTTATAGAGGCTAATAATGGAAGGGTAAAAACCCTGAAAAACTCACTTACATGCAGGCAGTAAGATAAAGCCCTCCCCTTTTAAAGGCAGATTATTAAGGTCTCCTGAGTTGTCATACAAATTGTAGAATTGTGTATTCTACTTCCTTGAAAAATGCCACTGAAATTTTGATAAGGATGGCATTATCAGATTTAGAAATCTGTAAAATGGAGATGCAAACAGTGTTTATTATTCTAATCTCTGAACACAGGATATCTTTCCATTTTCTTTTTTTAAAAAAAATTTAATTAATTTATTAATTAATTTTGAGACTAGGTCTCGCTATTTTTGCCTGTGGAACCGCAGGCTCACATTGCCTGGGGTACCACAGACTCAAAGCAATCCTCAGCCTCAGCTTCCCAGGTAGCTGGGATTACAGGTGTGTGCCACCATGCCCAGCTGTTTTTTTGGGGACTAGGTCTCACTATGTGCCCAGCTGTGGCTTCCTAGGCTGCCACTTACAGCCATGCGCTACCATGCCTGGCCTCTCCATTTTCTTGTGTCTTCTATTTCTTTTAGTGGTGTTTTATAGTTTTAGTGTGTAGATCTTTTATTTCCCTCTTTAGTTTTGAATCTGCCTTTGGACTCCTTTTGCTTCAATTACTGACATCTGGCCTTATTCCATGATGTGATTACAGGATTTTCTGGCTTTTTGGCTTAGCCAACCACAACTCAAAATGCTTATAAATAACAACTGAGAAAATCAGCAGGTGTTACTATTCCAGGGTTATCAATAGTTGCTAATAATTGCGAACTTGATAATTGCCTTACTGCTAGACAATTCCTGGATCTTGTCAAGAGTTTTGAAAGATATCTAGGTTAAAATGGTGGAGCAAATGAGTTTAAAAAATGGTGGTCTTTTCTAGCTATCTATTCAAAGAGGGTTCAGGGAAAACTGAATGAACATAATGAATCTTTGATATCTTGAACTTCTCCTTGCTCTATTCTATAGGAAGGACATATAAGATATGTCGAGTCTAAACACTACCTGTTTTTGAAATAATAGGCCCTATTCCTCTGCATAGTCTTCAACTAATTTCCTATTTGAATCTAACACAAGCAAATTTCCTCATTAAGAAAGGGATTGGTTTTTCTCTTAATGTTCAATAAATATTGACATTGACATTGATAATTGATAATTCAGTGTTGAATATTCCTCAACAATCTAGGAATCCACTTGAAAAAAACTACAAGGGAAAGCACATTACAAAATTTTATTGGTTCTTTCAATAGGAATAAAAACATTTTCATTGCTTGTTTAGGATACATACTGCTACATCGAGGTGAAGAATTGCCCCTGTGCTTTGGGTATCATTGAGGTTTTACTCCTACTTGGAGATGACATAGGCAATGCCCAGTATAGGGAAAGCTTCTGAATTTGTCACTGAACAGAATGAATCTTATTATCTCAAAGACTGTGTGATTTTTCTGCACTCAGGAGAGCGGTTGTGTTTAATGACATAATAAAATCTGCCCTGGAACAAAAAGGGTTTTCTGAAGAACATTTTGATTCTCAGTCTCTTTCCACAGAAAGAAAATTACCTTAAATCTTTTCTAGGACAAGGTAGGATTAGAAACAAATATTCCAAGAAATTAAACTACTGAGTGAACTTAGAGATTCTCTGACTTGTATCTTCTTATCAAAGGAAATGATACCTAGCGTGCCAGCTCTGTGGGCATGTGGTCCATGCTGTTGCTCCCAGTCCTGCACTCAGGGGATGGGGGGTGTCCATCTTTGTCTTAATGCCACCTTGGAATTCCTGATCAACTTGGAGCAAGGAGCCCTGAATGCTCATTTTTTTTTTTTAAACTGGGTACTACAAAAGTAGCTAACCCTGACAGCAAGATAGCTAGGAAAAGGTTTCCAAGGAAGACTTTTCCCTGCAGAAATGAATCTAAGATAACACTGAAAATGTGACTTGAAGGAAAAAAACTGTAATTTTCATTTATCCATCCAGGCAAGTGTAAACTGAGAACACAGCCACCACAAGTATGTTGTACCCATCCAGATGCACCGAACAGCTAACATTATGTTATGCCAGGGTTTGTATGCATTAACTCATTTAAATATCATTCTCCCCATTTTGCAGTTGAGGATATGAGGCACAGAAGGAAGGAGAAAATGACTAAAATTCTATAGGAAGTAAGTGGCAGAGCCTATATTAAAACCACGTCAGTGTATTTCTGGAAATTTTTAATATACTGTTTCTCTGTTCCACTAAGTGGAATAATGACATTGATCCACTATAATATATTTTGCAGTAACTCTGATTATTCTAGTTATTACTTTTGAGTTTAGATGAGTTAGGGCTCTGTAAAGGCCTAAGCCAATGTATGCTTGGAAATTAATTGTGAATCACACCATAGAACAAACATTCTTTCTTCTGGAATATCTATCACGGCCTATATTAAGGGGGAAGTACTAAGGATATCAAACTTTAGTGTCTTAGGATGAGTGTTCCATTTTGACTTAAAAGATTTTTCATTATATTGCTATGCTTATATGCCAAAGGCAGAACTCATAGAAATTTACATTATATTCCTTCCAGGGGAACAGAGATTTATCTCATATTTGCTGGATATATTACATGATTCTATGAAGTCAGATTCAAATTAAAGAGTTTTCTAATTACTTCATTTAAAAAAAATTCTTTGTAGACACAAGACCATATTAGGTTAGATTAATTTTCTGACACTTAGGTTTTTTTTGTCTTTAATAATGATAGTAGAAACAGATACTTCACATGGCCGTCATGAGGCTAGGAATTACCTAGATATTCCTAGAATCTAGGAAAAAATAGTAAGAAAGAATAGTAGAATAGGTTGATCTTGGGAATATAGCTTCTCTGAGACTCATTTTTTTAGCACAAGATAAAGTTTATAAAACCCATCTCATAGGATTGAATAAGGTAATGTATAAGGAGAGCTGAGCACAGAATCTAGCACAGAGTAAGGTCTTACTAAATCACATCTACTAGTCTATTTGAATTTTCCCCATGTAATGTAGGTCTAGGTAATATCACAGTGAATTTTGGGATCTAATATCAATACAACTTATTTATTTCATTTTGTTTATTTATTTTTTACATCATTGTCAGCCCCAGGGTTTGCCCACCACCTTGTCATCAGTGCGCCATCATTTTAATCTTTTGTGCCCATCCCATTCCCAATTCCCCTCCCTTCTCTTGCTCTATATATTAGTTCTACTGACAGTTTTAAATTTTTGTTGTCTGTTTTCCCTATATCCCTCATATAAGTGAGACCATCCAGTATTTCTCTTTTTCTTTCTGGTTATTTCTACTAGCATAGTTCCTTCCGTCTAGCTCTATCCACATTGCTGCAAATGATGTGTCTTTTGATTGATGCATAATATTCCATTGTGTACATATACCACAGCTTTTTGATCCATTCATTTACTTTGGGACATTTGGTTGTTCCCCTATCTTGGCTATTGTAAATAATATTTCACATCTTTTTCTTTTTGTGAGTCATATTCTGTTAGGAGAATAAGATTAAAGTTGGCTTTTACTGTTGAGTGATACTTTTCTGTATTAATTATGTATTTTTAAAAATAAACTTTGGAAAGTTACGGTCTTTTTCCAAGTCCTTTTATAAAGGGCTATTAAAGTAATGCATAAAAGAAATAGCATTCATTCATTATTTAGCCCCTGTAGCAGTGATTACATCAGCTTAGTCTGCCCATCGATCTCACCTTACTGTGCAGGAAGCAAACAACAGAGGGAAGGTTAAAGGCTCATCGTCTGTGGTGTCTTCCAGATCTTGCTCTGTTGGAAAGGTTCTGTATGGTAACCAATCCTCATCACCAACTGTAAGCATAGGGCTCACCAATCTGTATGGGTTCTTTATTGGTTTTAGTGGTTACACAGAAACAACACGGAGGGTAAGTCTGGGGGGCTGGGAGGCAGACAACCCCTCCCAACCCCCCAGGAATCTTCATACTCTTTTCACTTGTCTCCCTCTTACTTTCTGTGAGTCTTTAACCTTCTCTCCTAGGCCCTGGTGTGCACACTTACACATGTGCACACCCACTGGACTGCACAATCATGAGGAGATGCAATATCCCAGGTGCTGATTGTACAGGGTAATGGAGGAAAAAATGTGACTAACTCACTTACCCTACAGGTCCTTTTTGTTCTCTTGCTTATGCTCCTGTTCTCCATTGACCCTGTTTCTCTTTGCCCACCAGCATGCTCAGATTTTTTCCATTTTATACATGAGAAAATATTTTCCTATCAAATTTGTTGCTGCATTGAAGTATCATTTCATCTTCCGTTTCTTTGTTAAACTCAGCTAAAGGTGATTTTCACTTTTTTCACATCTCTCACTCTATATGCTCTTCTTTCACACTTATGACTTTCTCACACTATATCTTAAAAGTGTTAAGAGTCCTCTACTCATCAAGGTGTTTGACTTGTTCTTTGTTTCTTTCCTCTTGACCTCTTTGAAACCTGTGATGATATTGAGATCTTGACCATCTCTTACAGTGGGTCATTGTTCATCTGTTTCTTGACATCTGTAACTTGGATCACTCATGAAAAATAGTAACTATACCAACTTTTTAGAGTGTTGTGAAGATAAAATGCAGTGTAATTGTTAGCGTATTTAACTATTAATAAGATTCACTTGGTAACCTCATTTACCTAAAGACTAAGCCTCACAAAACACAGATGACATCTAAATTTGTAGGTTTTTTGAACTATTTTTGGATGCATATTTTCTCTTTAACAGATTGCTGTAAATCTATTTCCACTTGTAATACTAAACTGTTTTAGTAGTTACTGCTTAATATTAAAATATTTACAGTTAATATTAAAATATTAGGCCAGGCATGTTGATGGGTATCTTTAATCCCAGCCTCAGGAGACTGAGGCTAGGAATTGCTTGAGTCCACAGATTTGAGGCTATCCTGGACAACATAGTGAGACCTAGTCTCAAAAAAGAATTAAAACATTAAATGGATTTATATAATAATATATTAAATAGTATTAAATAATGCTATAATGATAAAATATTAAACAGGGATTCTTAGAGTGGACTGATGACTGTCAGTCTAAGTGAAGGAAATGGTGGTGTGGCGAGTAAATTGATTTTCTGAATTGGTCACGGTGGCTTCAACTTCAAATAATAAAACTCCCAACTGATTAGCTAAAATACATGATCTTCCATGTTAATAAATGTCAAAACAATATGGATAAAGGTAAAAAATATGCTGAGTAAAGAATCCAAAGACTCCATAATATATCAATTCATTATATAAAATTCTTGAAAGTACAAATTACTTTATATTGGGGAAAATCAGATCAGCATTTGCCTGATGTTGCAGGTGGGAAAGATTGCATGAGGGTAAAGTTGTTTTCCAAAAAAGAGCCCAACATTAAGGGAAACAGAACTAAAAATAAACAAGTAGGACCACACCAAACTGAAACTCTTCCTGCTTTAGCATCAAAACTGAAAAGTGAAAAATACTTTGATTAAAATGAAAACCTACTGAATGGAAGAAAAATATTTGCATATCATACATCTGACAAAAGGCTAATATCTAAATTATATAAAGAACTCACAAAAGTTGACAAAAAGAAAACAATTCAACAAAAATTGGGCAGGACAGCTACAAAGATACATTTCCAAAGAAGACATACAGATGGCCAGCAGGCACATGAAAAAAATGCACATCCTCACATCATCAAGGAAATGCAAATGAAAACCACAGTGTGATATCACCTCAAGCCTGTGAGAGTGGCCCATATCAAAAAGGTCAGAAACAAGTGCTGACTATGATGTGGCATCCTTTTCACACTGTTGACAGGAGAGTAGGCTGGTCCAGCCCCTATTGAAAATGGTATGGCAGGTAACCAAGATATTAGCAATGCCACACCTCAGTATTTATCTGAGGAATACAAAGACACTAATGGAAGGAATTCTGCTCTCCTTTGTTCATTTGCACTGTATCTGTATTGAACTATTCTGCCATCTATGCCTCTTGGCATGTCTTCTCTGTGTTGAACCATCCTATCCTCTTCACCAATTGTATAACCAGCCTGCTCGGTGATTATAGGGGAAAGCATCAGGCACATTAATTTGTGTAGGTTCTTTATTGGTTCTTTCCCCCTAGATTTGTTTGTGTATTTCTTTTGCTATTAATATTCCAAAGATGAGTGAATGCGCCACCACACCCAGCTATATTTTGGGGACTAGGTCTCGCTATGTGCCCTGGGTGGGACTCGAACCATGATCCCTGCCCCGGCCATGGCTTCCTAGGCTGCCACCTACAGGCATGCGCCACCATGCCTGGCCAAGTTCTTTATTGGTTCTAGCAGTTACACAGACATATCAGGCAGGGCAGGGTCAAGGTTGGGGCTGGCTCAGAGGGGATGCATGGGGACCTGGGAGGCAGGAATCTTCACACTCTTTCTCTGGGCTCCCCTTCTATCTCATGTTCTCGTAATCTCTTGTGCTCTATCTCTCTTGTGCCCTTTGCACCCCTTTAATCCCTCTCTCCTAGGTACAGTTGTGCACAGTTACACATGCACATACCTATGAACCACTCAATCATGGGGAAGATGCGATACCCTAGGTGCTGGTTTTACAGGCTAATGGAGGAAAAAACTTAACTAACTTACCATATACACAATTTTATAATAACCAAGTTATGGAAACAAACTGCATGCCCAATAATAGATGGGTGGATAAAGATGATGTTGTACATAAAGGAATTCTACTTAGCTATAAAAGGATGAAATCTTGTAATTTGGAATAACAAGGATGGAACTTGAGGGGATTATGCTAAGTGAAATAACTCAGAAGGAAAAAAGACAAATACCAGATGATTTCAGTCATATGTGGAAAATAAAGAAACAAAACAAAAGAACAGATAAGACAAAACCAAAACAAAACCCTAGCAATCTGGCCACTAGAGAAGGAGTGAGGCTGGGGGTAAGAAGCTTTGATAACAGGCATGGTGTGATGATATATGAAAAGGTGTGAACATGTATGACTAAAAAATACCTGAAAAAATTTTAGAAAGGGGAGAGATTACAAAAGGAAACTTTTGGGGGTGATTGATAAGTTCATTATCTTGGTTTTGGTGATAGTTTTGTTGATATAGCATAATCAAAACATTCTTAACTTTGCAATTTGAACACATGTAGTGTTAATTATATGCCAGTATTTCTAAAAAAGAAATATTATGAATGGGCAAACATAGGTAAAGTGAAAAATATTGGTTATGCTTAATGCATTTGTAATTCTTCAGCGGAATAACCTCCAAACCCTAGGCCACTAGCTCTTTATAACATGATCTCACACTAACATTTGTACTCTATCTTCTGCTGACATCTTGAATTCCAAGGGAACTGTTTCTTGAACAAGTGTTATCCTTTCTTATGTATCTGATTAGCTTGGAATGGTCTTCCCACAATCCTCTGATTTCCTCATCTAGAACTGTCTCTGCTTCTGCTGGTTCTCCTATAATAAATTGTATCTTTCTTTATTGCATTCATCATACACTTTATATAATAATTGGTAAGCACAGCCCTTACCCCCGCTACCAGACTGAAAGACTCCTGAAAGTAGTGATCCATGTATTTATTACTTATCCTTATCTCATTACTCCAACAAGATCTTAAATAATGTGTTGTAAATAGAAACTGTATGTATGTGAATAAATATACTTAGTTGAGAACTTTCCAGTACCAGTCCAAGGAGTGAAAGCATATGTTTTACTCTGCTTAAAAATACAAAATATTTCCTAATTGTGATGAATGCAGCATTCAGTCCTATAAGACTGGGGAAACATTAATCTCTTAGCCTGTTGTAAATTTTGATTATGATCTCTAGGAGCATATTTTGTTATCTAAGTACTAGAAATTACTGTTAAGTTGAATCATTAATTGTTCATTAATTTCAGCATTAGTTGTTTAATGATCACTTCTAATGTGTACATGTGCATTTTGAACAAAGATGGCAGAAAGGTGCAATGATTAAATCATAGAGAAATTAAAAGTCTGTTTTTGGAATATTTCTTTTATTTTTGACCTGATGTTGAAATAATGAAACATGCAGTATCTAAGAAAAAGAATGGTGATAAAAACTAAGAATGATTTTGTTATGTAGTTAAGATGAACAAGAAGCTGGGCCAAGAGGAGAGCTTTATTTCAGTTTCAAATATCTGACAAAATTGGGAAATTGGATAAAAGGAGTTTAGGAAATTGTGCTGGCTGAAAATGTACTGATGTTTTGTATTTGTTCCAATGTGAAAGCATCTATTTCCCTCACAAAGATGGATACGTAATGGTCTCAAATTTAATGGAAGTGTTCATTTCCAGGGGGTATTGTAGTTTTGAAATGGGTTTGTTTGAGGATTCTGGGTCTAATTTCATATCATTAAACTCTGAAATTACAGAAGCTTTCCAGAGTAATCCTCGAGTCTTAGAACAGCTCTTGGTGCACCAGGAGCTTATTTTGTACAGAGTTGGAAGGGCTTCTTGGCAGCACAATCCTCATTTTTGTTACAACCAGTGCTCCATCTTGTTCCTTCCTCATCCCTGGGCTGACTTTCTTCCTATGCTTAGTGTCAGAGCTCAGCCTGGCTGTGGCTGTCTGTAGACTCCAGAGCAGGAAATGGGTCACAGGTGACAAGGTTGGCATTTGGAGGTGGACCGGAATTTGAATCCCATTCTGCCACACAGGAGCTCTGGGGCCCTGAGCCGGTTACTTTGCTTCCAGCCTCAATTTTCTCACTTGCCGAAAGGGCACCACTAATTCAGAACCTCAACCTGGCATCTGACGCAGACAGTACACTCTCAAATGTATGCTGTTCTTATTTTTAGCAAACAAATTATATTCAGTTTACTTCAAGGAAATAAACTTAACCTTGTGCAAAGGATAATTTAAGAAAAATGGGAGTGTGGACATGGATATTTTTCTTAGAAATATTTCTAGAACAAATTTGGTGGTTCCACATGCAGTGTTGTAAGGCCAGCTCAAACCTACCCCAAGGATTCATAGTTCAGTGCCTCTAAGTAGATATGCAATGATGTTACCCTAGATATTGTCCACTCAATTCACTGTGGGCAGGAAGAGGTTCTGTTTTTAAGAGGAGGAGAGATCATAACTGGTTAAAAATAGGAATCTCCTCAATATTCTCTCTGCCACTTTCACCCCCTACTTTTCTGTCCACCCGCATTTTTCCTGAAGTCCTCTTATCAACTCTGTTCATTTCCACTCCTCGTTCTCTGCTTTAGAAATGGTATGTATTATAAAAAAGAAAATACTTGACACCATCCCCAGAAAGTCAGTGGTGGGGATAATGCATTTTAAATCCTGAACACCTGGCCTCCTTTTATTTGGCTGCCAAAATGAGAAGGCTTTTTGATTATTCAAAAAAGTCCTCACGATGGTGTTCACAAATGACTGAAAAGGTTAATAAATTTCAGAATCTGCCTGGTAATCCAGGGAGATAGAACTCTGCAAATACAGAATTTTCTTTTTAGGTTGAATGTGACATTATGAAAAGCTCCCCTCTTTTCTGCCACTCCAGGTATTTATCTAGGCTTTAAACACTGAGTCTAAGAGTGGTGAGGGTGCTGACATTAGCCATGAGTCCATTTTGCATAGGGAATCTCATACACATTAGCTCACTTAATTTTCACAACAGTCCTGTGGGGAAAGCATCACAGTTACCATATATCATGGGTGAAGACGAAGGGGGGCATCAATATAACACATCAGGGAGGAATTCACTCCATTGTGGTTTTCCTAAACTCTGGTGATCCTTGCAATATTTAGCCAACTCCTCCAGCTGAACTCTGTTTTCCTGGGGTGGCAGCATGCTGCAACATGTGATACAAGTAATTTTTTTCACACCATCCAAGTGTCATGCCAATTACAGCAAGATGGTGCTCCCAATCCAACCACCTATTGTGGGCAATCAATTCTTTGGACCATGATCAGTTACAGCTGTAGGAAAGGGAGCTGTGAACCTAATATCCCTTCTTCTAGCTATCCATCACAACATCCATCTTCCTAGTCTCTTTTCTCTGCTCTGGTTGCATGGCTATGGATCTCTAAGTCCCATTAAATTGATGGTGGTTTGGAGAGTGGAGGTAATGGTTTTGGGGGATAATAGTGAGAGGTAAGCCAAATTTTCCGAACATGTACCTCATAGTAAACCTTGCAGAGTAGTGGCAGGGATACTTGGTGGTTTTGGCCTTCACTGCAATTCCAAGACAAGAGCATCATTTACAAATGTATTATAAAACTGTCGGGCACGGTGGCTCATGCCTGTAAGCTTCAGCCTATGAAGCGGCAGGAGTTAGGGATTGCGGTTCGAGTCCTGTCTGAGGCCTGTAGTGAGACCTAGTTCCAAAAAAATATAGCTGGGGGTGGTGGCGTGCACCTGTAATCGCAGCTACCTGGGGAGCTGAAGCTGGGGATTGCTTGAGTCTGTGGTACCCTGGGCAACGAGAGCTTGTGGTTCCACAGGCAAAAATAGCGAGACCTAGTCTCAAAAGAAAAAAACAGAGAAAAACAAATGTTTTATAAAACAGAATCCTCACAACAGTTCTAGAGAAGTCTCTATTACAATTCCAGTGAAGTGTACAACTATATATGGATTTGGAATTGAATCATGACTTTTCTACTGTGATTGTGAAGTTCAGACAACTTATCAGTATGGTTTTAATATTCCTGTGCCTCAGTTTCCTTTTTGCACAACTAAAAGAGTAATGGTACCAACCTTATACTGTTGTGAAAAGCAAATTAAATAACCTATAAGGTATTGATCTCCAGTATTATGTGTATTTTCTAGGTGAACAAAATAACATTAAATGGTTAAGTATCTGCCCAACTCACCCAGCTAAAAAGTGCTTCCAACTGTCACTTGCCATTCCTCCATTACAGTGCCTCTGAATCTTTTGAGCATCCTGGCACACACAGAACATGATGTTATTCATACAGCGTTGGAAGAAATGAATGTGTAGTCCAAGGTTTTAGGTGATTGGTCTTGGAAGACTCTGGTCACCCCATTCTTCTTGTGGTCAACTGATACTCTGCTGCACTGGAACAAAAAAGAAGTGTTTATCTAGTTTGAGACAGTCAAGTAAGTCTTCATGGAGAAAACTGTCTTATTGCTTGTAGTATTGGTAAAATCTACTCACAAAGGAAGAGGGTAGAATGGCTAAAGGGAACTGCTTAATTTTCTCTTCTGAAATGACAATAATACCTATTTCACTGGGTGCCTGAAAATTAAATGAAGGAAATTATATATGGAAAAAGCTTACTAAGTATGGTATCAGTTTTAGTTGTTACTCTTTTTAAGTACAAAATACTTATGAACTTTTAAGTAATTAATTCTTAAGGGCAAAATACTTGAATTCATAACAGTGATACAGGCATAGTGATTAAAGAAACGGAACATTTCTACCAAATATTCATTTGGGCAAAGTTGCAGTTTTAGCTGGATCTGCCTTTCTCCCCTCCTTTCCTCCACACTTTGTTCTCTCTTTCTTCATTTATTTAACTGTAACCAAATAAAAATGAACTTTAGCTTCATCCAAAGTTTGCTATAAGGCTCAGTCCATTTCATTATGTAACTAGAACAAGTAGTAATAAGAAACTAAAACAAGTAGAAATAAGATCAAGAACCCCATAATCCCATGTCAGGTGTAGCTCAGATATTCAAGACTAGTTTGATCCTATCTGAGGAAATGGCCTGCCAAGCTGTCTCTCTGACAGGCCCCCAGATATTCTTTGGGAAGGACATTGTTATGCAAGGCAGTCATGCACAAGCTGGGCCCAGAAACAAAACATTGGTCATAAGAGGGAAGAGATTTGGGACCACCAGTCCAATAACCTTGGTACTGTCTCTCTAAAGAGTAAGCCAAGAAGGGAAGAGATACATTCTTGCCAATGGTGCTGCAAACCAATAGCCTTGTCAACCTGACATCAGCTCTTTGACATCAGCAAATGTGGGAAATGGCTGTGTCTGCTAAATGCAGTGAGCAATAAAAGGACACAGGCAATGGAAAGAGTAGCAGGTGTTTTGTGAACAGTGATTGTACTCGTTAGCAAAGGAGAGATGTTCATAGGAAAGTGATTGATGGGAAACATGGGCTATACATAGGACAAAACCAAGTCCAGTTTTGCTGCCATTTTTGTTTTTTTGTATTCTTGATGAATTTATACTTTGAAATCTGAGGTGACATTTTTAGACTAAGCCATCTGAAAATACTATCCATTTCAGAATTTTTTTAAAAAAAAGTTCATTTAAAATTGGTCTGTCTGACATTTTCTTTCCCAAGTTTACTGTAAAATTCAATTCAAGTAATTTGCATAATTGCATCAATATTTTAAAAGCTACCCATCCTACACATGAAAAAAAGAAGGCTCACAATCTTCAATAATCTTTAATGTAACACACATTCATTATATATGAGCCCTCAGAGGAGAAATTCACATTGTCCAGAATCCTAAGTACCACACAAAGCAGCTTTGGGATAGTGAAATACCACACATTTGCTTTGTAAAACCATCATCAAATAATGCTAACAGATTAACCTTGAAAATCAATGCTATGTCTTTAATAATCTGGACCAAGCAGAGGGAGAGACTTTTCTCTGATGTGACATTTTGTGGTCATTGTGCTAACAAGATACCCTCCCTGAAATTTGACTCCAACACTCCAGTATTAGAATGCTGATCAATTCTAGCAGAAATTGTCTCATTCTTCTGGCTGAATTCAAGTGTCACCTCTGTTGAGAACTTGTCCCCATTTCTTTGAGGAGGACTAATTGCTTCTATGGAACTTGGTGTATGTCTCTGGTATCAAAAGGGTTTTTAGCTGTTCTTTGCTTACTGAGCTGATAAACCAAGCTTCTTGATGGGATTGTTTCAATCCTATTAGCAATATTTCATGGTGGATAAGTTAATGAGTGGATGAAGATTGTTCTGTTATTTAGTGTGTACTTGACTTATAGCTATATTTAAAGTTAGAATTGAGAAGGAAAGGGGATAGGTTTGATGTTTACTGAATGACAGTTGACTAGATTCTATATTAGGAGGTTTCCTTTGTAGAATTTCATTCAAGGTATGACCACCTTTTGGATTGGTCTGATAAACTCCTTTTGTGAAATGGAGAAATGAGTTTTGGGTGTTCAGTATTGTGAAGAAAGTCATTCTACCTGATAAGTAGTTGAGCCAATATTTGAAATCAAGTCTAGGAAAAAAGATCTAAAAGTGTTAAGAAAGAAAGATTTCAAAATTTAAGATAATTCAGGGAAGCATTCACCTTGTAGCCTATACATTTTAGGTAAATATCTAAGGAAAGAGTGGAGAGGCCTGAAGGAAAGAGGCTTGAAGGGGGCCTTGTATGTGGTGGCTGGGCAAGTGAACTCAGAGTCAGTCCACCTAGGGAACGAGTCTGGTTCTGTCAGGTTCTAGCAGTGACCCAAGGAGTATACTTAATCTCCTTGAGTCCCTCCATCCCTTTAACTGTAAAATATAAAAACAGGTGGGGTGGAATAATCACCATTTGTAGCTCAGGATATTGTGAGAATGAAATGAGAGAATGCACCAGGCACTTAGCTGAGTTCTTGGCATACAGTGATGCTCAGTGCATTATCATAATTATCCTAACTCTCTATGTTTATAGTTCAAAGTCAACAGATAATTGCTTATCTCCCTACCTTCTTAGAGTTGGTGGATACAATCTTAGAATAAATGGAAGAGAATTACATTGGATGACCTTTATCCTGTGACCTGCAGTCTGAGTGTGGAATTTTAAATAATTTTGGTTTCTGGTTCTGCTTTGTGATCTAGGCAAAATCTGTTGCTTAATTTCTCTGGACTCATTTTTCTTATCTGCGAAACGATCAAAAGGTGATCAGAACTTCACCTATTTTACAGATTCCTTGTTGGATTTACTTGACAAGGTACACAAAAGGGCACCTCATCTGGTCTAAGAACAGTCAGGGAAGTCTCTGGAAGGAAGTGGAGTCCAAATGGAAAAACTGAAAAAAAGGTGTCATGTAGACTGCACTATGTAATATGACAGCAACAATAATAATGTTACTTCAATAATACAAATACATACAAATGCTATTTAAACATATATTAGACTAATTTCTATTTTACTGTTTTGTCTTTATTTATTTTTTTTTGGTGGGGTGGGGAGTGTGCTCTATATCCAAAATTTGGTCCATCATTTTCCTAAAGACATTTCCAGAAGGACTTCAGCTATACTGATTTTCTTCACTTTTACTGAAATTATTCTGTAATGTCTTCAATTGTCAGCTGTGTGACATGAAACCCAAAATAAATATAGACTGTGTAACTCTATCTGCCTTTCATGTTGAATTGGGGTAAGAGTGTGAGCAGAGTATATGTGTGTGAAAACATATGTATACATTTTGGATTTGATCCTGAGTTATTCCTTGGGTATAAATAATACACTGAAAGGCACATTAACTTTTCCAGGTCACTAGAGTTTTCATTATAATGCTGGATTATAAATAGCTCCCTAGTGGTAGAGCAGAAATGATGCTCCTTCCTTCTCCCCCCCAAAGGGCTTAGGGTACAGAGAACATTTACATTCACAAGTGTCTGGTTTATTGTATGCTGGTGTTGTTTGTAAGGTCAAAGTTTGGATTAACCTTTGGATTAACCTTTAAAAATTATAGAAAATATCGGACAAGGGTCTCTTCATGAACATTTCTTAGGGAAAATTATTTTACATGGAATTTACCTAGTGCACCACATAAAAATCCTTAGCACAGACTATCTAGCACAGTGTAAAAATTTATTTCCCTTGAGTTGTTTAAATGTCATCATGTTTGGTACAAAATGGGAAATGCTTCATTTTGCAAATAATCTTGCCAGAGGGTCTCTTCTCATAGATAATGGTGCCGTCTACATAAAAAAAGAATAATTGAGTAACTACTTATTGAGTACTGTTAAAAAACAAAGTTCATCTGAGCAAATCTGAAGACCTAATTGGCTTTTTTCAGTGATTCATAGTTGGGCAGCATCCCACTAGCAAAGAGAAGATGCTCCAGGAGTTGTACAAAATGGAAGATATTTATAGTTCAGAAGAGGCAGGACAGGGAAGTAAAAGGGGTAGATTTTTTTTTCTTTCAGGCAAGGTTACCTTCTCTTAAGGGAAGATAAGTAGATTACTTCATTAGTGTTAATCCAGAAACTCTAGATTTAAAACTCCACTCTTGGGAGAGGCTGAGACTGCAAATAAGTTAGCTCAGGCTTAGACTAAGTGGTTCCATTTTGGACCTTTTTTTTTAGCACTAAAAACAGCAGGCCATTCACAATAGGTAATTTTGGAAGCCATTATTTTGTTTTGTTATCATTTAGACTAAGGTTATTTCTCTAAAGAATCTGTAAAATTATGTGTTTTGTTTCTAATAGATTTTCTCTAAATAATTTCTGTGAGAGTCACTGAATAGGTCATGTTGGGACAAAGTATATTTGTTTGATTAGTATGATATGCCTCATGGTGGATTTCAGATTTTTTACTAGAATATAAGTTGCTTGAGTGCACATTCTATGTCTTAATTATCTTAAAAAACCTCTGGTGTCTTGAATATAGTAAGCATCCTCTAAATAGTTATCAGATTGATTTAAGTTCAGTTTATTAGACATTTTAGGAATTGGTGTTTAAAGATGTTATTTTAAAATTAAATCTGGTTTGTTTTTGTTATAGAGAAAGTCCAGGAAAAAAACAGGGGGGTGACCCAGGTTGTGAGTCCTCATTTGCACACTTGAGAACTCAGGACAAGACCCAAAAGCAGACACACAGAAAAAAAAAAATCTAAAAAAATTTTATTGTTTATTTACAAGTGGAATGGTAAGACCCAGGAGAGAGGGGGGGGAGGGAGGGAGGCAGGGAGGGAGGGAGAGAGGGAGAGACAGACAGACAGACAGACAGGAAACAGGGTAACCATGAAGGGCTTTTTACCTTCATTTTAACACATAAAGGCCTGCTTCTCTCTCAAGCAGGCTACACACTGTTCATTAGCATTTACACTGTACCTTTACCATTGATATACAAACAACAGCTACCAGCTTCTCTCTGCTTTCCTTCCCTCTTTCAGACCTAGGAAAAGAAACTTAAAAACACAGTTTAAAACTCTAAACTTGTGGATTCTTTCCACCATCCCCAGCCTTCTCAACCAAAATACCAAACCAATGCAAGACTATCAGTGCAGACTAATTTATTTCTAACAAAGTGACTTTCTAATTACTACAAAAGAAAACATGTAAGACTCAGATTACTTTAACATTGTCCAAAACCTTTCTCAGCATTGTCCAAAGTCTTTTCCCCAGATTGCCCAGAAATCCTCAGTCTCTCAGTCCTGATCGTCTCACCAAAATCAGCCAGTCAGAGTTCCTCTCCATGTGTTTGAAGACATCTTTCTTTAGGCGTGCTCCTTTGGCGTGCTCCAGCTCCTCCATGCTGTCCTCTTCTTGTCATCCAGGTAGAAACTTCATGGTACCGGACCCAGCAAAGTTCACTTTCTCTTCAGG
>PVHY01006649.1:0-14537 GCA_004024945.1 Uropsilus gracilis
GAGGGAGGGAGGGAGGGAGGGAGGGAGGGAGGGAGGGAGGGAAGAAACAAACAAACAAACAAACAAACTTACCTGGGCTATTCATTTAAACATGTAATAAATGGTGACGGGTGGGGGATACTAACCACTGTACTAACGAGGAGCTGCTAACATGTAATAAATGGTTGAGCCAGAATTGAATCCACTTTGACATATTTAAAATCTTAAGAATGGCAATCACTAACAATATTTTGACTGCATACCTCCTTGTGTGAATTTCCATACACCCAATAAATTAATTCTGTGACTGACCTAACCATAAGAGCCCCCTCTTTGTCCTGGTTAGCAGAACAGATGGAAATGGTATATCTTCTTTTCCTGCTGTTTACCTCAGTGACTCATCCAAGTGCCTTTCTGACTTTCCAACTCCTGCAGTTCCTCCCTTTATCACCTAATTAGTATTACTCCTACTTTTACCAACTTCCCACAGGAAATTTTAAATTCTCTTAACACCTGACCAGAAGTTTACAGAAGCCACTGTGAAAAACCCTTCTACCCTAAATCTGACAAGAGATGTTAACAACAGTCCCCTCTTAAACCCACCTCTTAACCTCAGTGACATACAAAAAAAAAGAAACTGGATAGACCCCTGGTCAAGTGCTTTCTTTTTTTTTTTTTTTTTTTTTTTTTTTTTTTTTTTGGAACTAGGTCTCGCTATGGGCCCCAGGCGGGACTCGAACCGCGATCCCTAAGCCCCGGCCGCTTCATAGGCTGAAGCTTACAAGCACGAGCCACCGTGCCCGGCCTCAAGTGCTTTCTTGATTCCATCTTTCCTGCCTCCTATCCTCCCACCTGTCTTTCATCACAGTACCAACTAGCACTGAATTTAGAACTGAAGAAATCTGGTACATCACACAACGGAATATTTCTCATCTGTATGAAGTAAATTGAGGAAGACGGATAACCAGATGATTCACTCATGGAATATAAACACATGCATACACACACACATAAGAAGTGAACACAAAAACCAAACCCAAACAAACCTAGTGGGATTCTGATTTTAGATTTTGCCAAAGTGAAAGGGCAGAGAATGGTGACAGCAAGGAGGAGGACCCAGTGGACTTTGGTAGGTTATTGGCACTTTGGTTAGTGGTACAGTTGAGTAGTTGTGAGCCTGTACTCTGAAGACATAACAGTTATGTTACCTCAATGATAAAAAGCAGTTTCAACCAATGTTACCTCAATGATAAAAAGCAGTTTCTTCCGGTAGCCACATTCTGCTGATAAATGAGGATGATGGAGTTATAATATCTCCATTTTGTGACCTCTGATGTACTAGTGGACCTAAGCAACAATCATCCTGCCTTTTAAATCAGGCCGTTCTTTCTACCCGCTTGTGTTTGTGCAAGTGTCCTTTACTTTTCCTTTTTATAACCTACCCTTTGTATATTAAAAATGTATGTGTTATCTTGTAGATATATGTATCACTGCCCATGAGTCATCCTTGCCAAAATGTAGAATAAGAAGCCTATCCAGTCATTAGAGCTCACTAGCGGTTCAAAATAGGTACATATAAACAAGAACAAGAACAGATCACTTTCCACTACAGGGGTAAATTTACAAAACCCGGGATGGGGATATTTTACAGGAGAAATAGCCAACTGCTTCATCAAATAAATTGCAAGGAGAAACAACCTATAGGCTAAAAAAAAAAGACCAAAATAGTGTCAGCCTAGTGCAATGTTTATATCCTGATCTAAGCGAACTATCACAGTTCATTTTTAAGACAATCTAGGCTTTTTTTTTTCATTTTTTTTTTTTTTAAACATCCTTGTTTATATTTTCACAATAGGATTTCTCCACTCAGGTAGCTCTCCTCCCTCCCCACTCCCCATTTTATATTCTCCTCTCCTCCCCCTTACCCTGCTGAGAGTCTCAGAATGATGGTCTGCTTTCAAGGGTCAGTCTTATAGTTTGTCTTTATCTGATTCTTTATTTGGTTTATCTAGATCCCACATAAATATAAAACCACCCAGTATTTGTCTTTGTCCTTCAGACTCACTTCTCTTAGAATAACCGCTTCCAGTTCTATTCATGTTGCAAGAAGTGAATGTGTAGTAGTTACCTCTTTTGATCACTAAGTAGTGTTCCATTATGTGTAGTATCACATTTTCTTCATTCATCTGTTCTGGGACATTTAGGTTGTTTCCAAATCTTGGCTACTATTAACTACTGCTACTACTACTACTACTACTACTACTGTAAATAGTGTTGTAATAAACACAGGAATACAGGTTTCCTTTCGAGTTAGTATTTTTGTATTCTTTGGATAGATACCTAGGAGTGGCATTACTAGGTCATATGGTAAATCCATTTTTAGTTTTTTAAGGAATGTCACATCCTTGTCTTAGGGCTGACCTATCTGCATTCCTACCAACAGTGTAATAGAGTTTCCTTTTCTTTGCATCCTCGCCAGCACTTGTTGTTTGTGGTTTTTTTGATATGGGCCATTCTCACAGGTGTGAGATGGCATTTCATTGTGGTTTTGATTTGCATTTTCCTGATGATAAATGATGTTAAGTATTTTTTCATATGTCTGTTGGCCATCTGCATGTCTCTTTGAAGAAGTACCTGTTTAACTATTCTACCCACTTTTTGATTGGGTTGTGTTCTTTTCTGCTGAGTTGTATGAGTTCTCTTGTTGAGATCAGACATCAGTTTTTATCAGATGTATGATGTGCAAATATTTTCCCTCATTCAATCTAGATGTCTTTTAGTTTATTTTACTGTGCAGAAACTTTTTAGTTTGATAGAATCCCAAGTGTTTGTTTTGTCTTTTCTTGTTGTTGGAAGAGATGAATCTACAAAGTCATCACTGAAGCCTGTGTCCTGAATAATTTTGTCTGCATGTCCATATATGTGTTTTCTGGTGTCAGGCCTTATGTCCAGATCTTTTATCCATTTTTAATTCGTTTTTTTATATGGTGTAAGAGAATAATCCAGTTTCATTCTTTTTCATGTGACTGTTCAGTTTTTACAGCATCATTTATTGGAGAGACTTTCCTTTCTCCAATGTATACTCGTAGCTCCTTTGCCATAAGTGAACTGTTCGTATAGCTGTGGGCTTATCTCTGGGCTCTCAGTTCTGTTCCACTGATCTGTATGTGTTTTGTTCTAGAGCTTTGCTGTTTTCATTATTATAGCTTTGTAGTATAATTTGATATGTAGTATGCTTTGGTTTTATTTCATTCTAGTTTAAACTAGAGTTCTAGTTTAAACTAGAGTTCTAGTTTAAACTAGAATGAAATAAAACCAAAGCATACTACATACTTTTAGAAAGAACAAAGGGAGCAGAGGGACCTTTAAGTTATTTCTGTTAATTAATACCCTGCTTTGGTTCCAGATAGAATGAAGGAATTTTACAGATGACCCAACTTCTATGAGAAAAAGAAAGTAAAACTGGGAATATACTATTGGAGTCTTACATAAAACCAATAAAAAAGTGCATACCACAAAATTATCTATAAATACTTACCTATATTTCTTATAAATGAATCTCAAACTTGACTACATTTTCCCCTTGTAACTTTAAATATTCCATGTCTATATGACAAAAACAGACCAGCTGGCTAGAAGAACAACTATTCCTGATACTGAGACAAAAGAACAGTTTCTTTGTTGCTGTTTCTTAAAGGAGATGTGTACTCTCTGTTCATTAGCTAATGAAACTTAATGTTTTTGTTTGGGGTTTTTTTGTTGTTGTTGTTTTTTTGGGTTTTTTTTTTTTTTTTTTTTTTTTTTTTTTTTTTTTTTTTTTTTTTTTTTTTTTTTTTTTTTTTTTTTTTTTTTTTTTTTTTTTTTTTTTTTTTTTTTTTTTTTTTTTTTTTTTTTTTTTTTGGTTTTTTTTTTTGAGACTAGGTCTCGCTATTTTTGCCCATGGAGCGTCACACTCATGTTGCCCAGGGTACCAGGGACTCAAGCAATCCCCATCTCAGCTTCACAGGTAGCTGGGGTTACAGGTGTGTACTACCACGCCCAGCTATTTTTTTGGAACTAGGTCTTACTACTTTGCCCCCAGCAGGACTCAGACTGCAATCCCTGGTCCCCACAGCAGCTCCCTAGCTGCCCTTTACAGGCATGTGCCTCCATGCCTGGCCTTAATGTTTTCTTAATGTTTGCTAATAGAATGAGTTCATAATTATAAAATTGAAACTTTTTTGTATCAATGTATAACATAAAGGAAAGTGCATAGGTGATAAGTTTATATCTCTCAATAAGTTACAACAAAGTGATTATATTCTTAGAGTTACCATCCAGACCCAAGAACCCTAGAACACCACCCAGTCTCTCTCCTAACTATTGCTCATACTTCTTATAAGTATTCTGCTTTTGTTCAAAATTGTGTGATTTAATGATATTATTTTTAAATGTAGCAGTAGGTAATTCATGCTCAGTGCTGTGTGATTTTCCTTTGTATAAATATACTACAGCTGGGCGCTGTGGCAGATGCCAGTAATCCCAGCTATTTGGGAGGTGGAGGCTAGGAATCACTTGAGTCTGCAGGTTCGAGACTACCCTGAGCAACATAGCAAGACCTAATCTCAAAAAAATAGCTGGGCATGGTAGCATGCACCTATAATCCCAGCTACCTGGGAGCCTGAAGCTAGGGATCACTTGAGTCTGTGGGTTCGGGACTACCCTGGGCAACATAGAGACCTAGTCTCTAGATTAATTAATTGGTTAATTAATTAAAATAAATACCATAATTTATGTATCCAAGCTGTTAATGAACATTCGAATTCTTTCCAGTTTGGTCTGTTAAGAGCATTACTACAGGCCGGGCACGGTGGCTTGTGCCGGTAAGCTTCAGCCTATGAAGCGGCCGGGGCTAGGGATCGTGGTTCAAGTGCTGCCTGGGATCTAGTTCCAAAAAAATAGCTGGGTGTGGTGGCGAATGCCTGTAATCCCAGCTACCTGGGAAGCTGAGGCTGGGGATTGCTTGAGTCCATGGTACCCTGGGCAATGAGAGCCTGCGGTTCCACGGGCAAAAATAGTAAGACCTTGTCTCAAAAAAAAAAAAGAGTATTACTCCATCTTCATCAGTGTGGAGTTGTCAATCTTTACTTAGTTTTAGTTATTCTTTGACTGTATTCTTTTCTTATTACTAATAAGATTGGATATCTTTCAGCACCTGAAGCAATAATAGATACAGTGGGCACTTCATGAAAATGTTTTTAATAAATTAATGACTATGAAAGATTTTGCTAATAAATAATATAACCTGTGTAGGAATACTAAAGCTTTTTTGTGGGCAAAAATCGATGGAAAGAACATTTCGGAAAAGAGAAGGAACAAGCTCAAAGACGCTACAAAAAATGAAGTAGACATTTTGAGAAACAACACTGATGTAGCAAGAGTATAGTAGATTGCAAGGATAGTGATAGATTAGAGAGTTAAATCATTTATAATGCTTTGGAAGCCTGTGTAAATAGTTACAGTATTATTCTTGATTTAGCAGAAAGCCTTGGGGTAGTTTTAAGCAAATGTGAATCAGTGATGTGATCTGATTTGCCCTACTTGTTGTATGATGAATTGTTATAGGATAGCAGGAATGGAAACAGGGAAATTTATTAGGAAGTTGTTAAAATAGTTCATGTAACAGAAGAAATGGCTTTGAAGGATGAAAGAAGTGTAAAAGTGTTAGTATATGGATATATTACAGATATTTCTAGAGGTGGAGAACATGCCAATGGATTATTTGAGAGTTGTAAGAGAAAAAAATAACTCCAAAAATTTTTGACTTGGTGGTTAAGTGAAAGGTTGATGCTATTTACTGAGTTTGGGCAAAGGTCGAAGATCAAGAGGTATGTTTTGTTTATGTTGAGATTGAGATTTTCATTAAATATTAAAATGAAAAATATCAGAATCATCAATGGAGATGTGAATCTGAGATTCTGAAAAAAGGTCAGGGCTCAAAATAGTCACTATTCATTACCATAAAAATGGCGTTCTATAGGTAAAGAGAAAGCGATCACAACAGCAAGTATGTGACACTTCTGACCTTTAAGAAGGGAAGATGGAGAGTGTGGAGACACAGGAGGCCCCAGAAAGATTTTTGAGAATGGAGCATTTCAGCATAGTTGAATTTTTAAATTTTCTGAAAATTTTATTTAGAAAGACATATCATTTCCAGCATATATCAGGTAATGATGGGTGACTTACTTAACAATTACTGAGATCAGCTTCCTGAAGAAATTACGTAAGCTAGTTCAGGATGCAGCTAGCAAAAATAAAATAGAACAAAATAGAATAAAATAAAAGTATTATGGGATGCCAGAAACAACATAGAACCCAGATCCCTTTTGGAAAGGCAATTTTTTAAGGCTAAGTATCCATATATCATATGAATCATCTTTTATTTCTTTTTTTTTTTTTTTTTTTTTTTTTTTGAGACTAGGTCTCACTATTTTTGTCCATGGAACCACAGGCTCATGTTGCCCAGGGTACCATAGACTCAAGCTTCCCAGGTAGCTGGGATTACAGGCGTGCTCCACCACACCCAGCTACTTTTTTGGGGCACTAGGTCTTGCTACATGCCCCCAGCATGACTCGAACCACGACCCCTGACCCCAGCCATGGCTTCCTAGGCTGCCACCTACAGGCATGTGCCACCATGCTCGGCCCTCATCTTTTATTTCTGTCAGGCACATACGAAATTAAGAATTTGACTAAATGAAGGAAAGTTAACAAGCACTTAATGAAGTTTGGCTTAGAAAATATCTATACATGAATATGCTCTAAATTTTTAAATTATACCTGAGCTATGGATTTAAATATCTAGGGGAAATTATTTTTAATGTAAATACCTATATTTCTTTTATTAAGCTGCAGTTTCACAAATAAGGAACTTTTTTTTTTTGAGACTAGGTCTCGCTATTTTTGCCCGTGGAACTGCAGGCTCTTGTTGCCCGGGGTACCACAGACTCAAGCAATCCCCAGCCTCAGCTTCCCACGTAGCTGGGATTACAGGTGCATGCCACCACACCCACCTATTTTGTGGAACTAGATCTCACTATGGGCCCCAGGCAGGACTCAAACCGCGATCCCTAGCCCTGGCCGCTTCATAGGCTGAAGCTTATAGGCACGAGCCACCGTGCACGGCCTCAAATAAGGAACTTTTAAGAATCATGTAACACACTACCATTTTGTGCTTTGGATTCTTTTTTTTCCTTGCCTTTAACATTTTTCAGCCTAAAATCAAAAATCAAAAAAATCAAAAATCAGCCTTCAACTCAAAAAATTTTAAGAGATTTAAATATTCAATGAGTGTTAGCATTCTTCTGAGAGTTAAAACCAGAATAGTAAAGGTAGAACAAAACGCAGTCATATAGTTTTATAATTATCAGCACTTTTTTTCTTTATTCCAAGCTTAAAGTGGTATTATTTTGTTATTTTTTTCATACTGCATACTTACTCTCTATTGACTTGTCAGACTTTATTTCCTTTAATTTTGCAAAGATCCAATTACTGCACTAGTTTACGGAGTGGAGTAGAATTAACGTTCTTACAAACTACATGCATGTCAATGATCTGCTTTTAAGAGCAGAAATAAGAATCAAATATTTTCTATTTGTACTAATGTCTGCTAATAATTAAAATTTAACTTTAGAATTTTGTAAGAAAAACTTCAATACTGGTGTTACATGCTTCCATGTATGTTTTTAAAATAAAAGTCATAGATGTCACAGTGTGACAGCTCTGTAATGATAGAAATTATTGCCTTAAATGTCTTCATTCTCTAGTTAGAGCAACATAAAGGACCATGCAGGAACTTAAAGTAAATTGATGGTTTTGGTTCTCAGAATTCTATATAGATAATGAGAGATCATATTTGTACTCATATGAAAATTGTTTTAAATTTCTTGAATTAAATATTTAGCAGCACTATTTTTTAATGTGACCATCTATTATGGAAAGAAAATTCTTCTTAATGACTTCTTTAAATCATTGTTACTACTTTCTACTCCTTTTCCTCTTATATGTCCCATTTTATCTTGGATAAAGAGTTTATCGTAAAGCCGGGCATGGTGGCTCGTGCCTGTAAGCTTCAGCCTATGAAGCGGCTGGGGCTAGGGATCACGGTTTAAGTCGGTTTAAGTCCCGCTCAGGGCAACACAGCAAGACTTAGTCCAAAAAAATAGCTGGGCGTGGTGGCGTGCGCCTGTAATCCCAGCTACCTGGGAAGCTGAGGCTGGGGGGTTGCTTGAGTCCATGGTACCCTGGGCAATGTGAGCCTGCAGTTCCACAGGCAAAAATAGGGAGACCTAGACTCAAAAAAAATTTTTTTAAAGAGTTTATCTTATTTGAAGTAATAAGATTAAAATATTCTACAGTATACAGTATTTTACAGCTGAAATAACATTACTTTGTTAAAGACTTACACTTGAGTTTTAGATTCATGTTTATTTTCAGCCAGCCCTATTTTGAAAGTTGATCTAGTCTTTCACTTGATAAATGAGGACACTCAGGGCCCTCTGACTTCTGATCTTCTACATCCACTGCCCCACCACAGTCCTGCCCAGCCATTTAACATCAGGGGCTAAATGAGTAGGAGTTTGTTTGCTTAATTGAACTGAATTGAAATGAAGTATTTTTCTCAGATGAGCATCCAAGCCTGTTAGTAGAAATCTGCTTTCACCTTGTATTCATTACTTTTAAATACTAGCTAATTTTCTAAAACTAAAAGCAGCAGAATTCTACCAAATTTTTCCAGAAACACAAAACTATCTAAAAGTAGTCAACCCTATTTTGTGTGTGAGTGTGTGTATGTGTTTAACAGATACAGAGTTTATCCAGGGACATAAATTAGCTATTCAACATATTCATAAGTTAGTCAACATATTCTGCTTCACGTTTTATTTTAAATGACAATCGGTCTTCTGCATTGTATTATTTTTATCAGCACCCAGCGTTATGTATAGCTTTCCATTCATTTTTTGCCTCCATAAAAGAATATATAATATACCTATCACAGAGAAAAATTGTAATGAATCACACATAGGATACCTTATTTTTATTCAAAATTTCTAGCCCTCCTCTCAGTTTTATGTTATATTCATAAAAAGAAAGTATCCTGTCCAACTTTATGCATCTGTGTATCCTTATTATAGGTAAAAAGTTTGTTAATAAAAATATATGTAAGGAATTAAATAAATCATGATCAAGAACTAGAAACTAATGGAGTTACAAAGTCAGACTTGGATGTTAAACTGAGTCTAAAGGGATTTTTTTTTTCTTTCTGATTTTGTGCCACCATGGGAGGTAGGGTGGTCTTAACTCGAGGCCTTTGCTGTCTCATGGGGCAAAGTGGAACAAACAATTTAATAAAGTCTATATGGTTTGTACTGATTGTGAGTACTTAGTTCAGTTAGTTCAGAAATGAGAGATAACAGCACTAATTTCATTTATTCTAAATAAATAATGATCTCTCTCATGTGCAGAGACAAGCTAAACTACAAATTTCTTAATAGCAAAGACTATGTCAAAGTCACCCTTATAGTTGAAGAGTCTGAGATAGTACTGCCATAGTAGATGGAGTACTGTGATTAGGGAATTAATCAGTTTACTTGGTAGTCAGATTATTCTGAATTTGACCACTGGAGACACCTTTAAGGTACCTCTCTACTATCTTTCTTTTCTGTAACTACGTTAGTCTTTGAACACATCTCAAAGTTTTGGAGACTAGGTAGCAAGTTTTAAAATAGTACTTTATTTCAGATCAGTATATTTATATTTTCAAGTGTATAGTAATGAAAACTAATGTTTAATTTTATCCATAAATTGTTTAATAAATGGTCCCAATAATTACTCTGTGGCAGATTAGAAACGTGCGTCATAAAAAAAGCTTATCAAGGGAACTGAGTGTTAGATACCATTTGGTTATAGGAATGAAGGCTGATGGTAATAAGCATTTTTAAAGCAAATAGAGCTAACTCTGGGGCCTGTAATGGCAGGTTTTATAGTTAGTTATAGTCTTTATATTTATAGTTATTTATATTTATAGTCTTAAGCAGATTTGTTTCAGTAAAGGTGGAAGAAGCTGCTTGTTTTCAGCATTCCCATGAAAATAATAGCATGCTCTTGAATATTTTTTAATATTTAAACTTTATTTTTATTCATTCGTGTGTGTGGAAAATAAGATATAAATTCTCAAATCTTAAGAAAATAAGATATAAACATCTAAAATCATGTCAGTAATATGCATGGGACCAGTAAGCTGTTCACATGACTATAGTATTAAATATATCGTAGACGTGTGGAGTGATCCTAGTAAGCTGTCCTTGAACTTGATACAGCAACCAACATAGCATGCTTTCCAAATCCAGTGAACTAGCTGATGTAGGTACTGCTGTGTGATCTGTCTATCTTATCTAGTTGTTAAAGCAGTTTCAGATTTTTTATTAACAAACCAGAACTTCATTGTTTACTGGCAAATCCTGACCTACTCTTGAGAACTTTCAGTCCAATTATTAAATGGATGGATGTGTCCAGTTCCTGGAGGCTGTTCTTACTTGGGGGCAAACCATAGGAATAGGCATTTGCAACGGCAGGACCCATCATTTCCAGATTCAGAATGGATCCCCTCAGGAGGTCCTATACTGCAGTGACCCAAATAGTACCTGGTTTTCTAAAGTGGCCATTAGTGGAAGTCGGCAGTAGAGGCCTTGGGCAGTGACCCAAGGGAGTTCCCCAAGGGAAATGCAGCCCTTGGTAGCTGTCAGAAGTCCCTTTTGTCCTCAACCCAGGATTCAAGCAACCCTGAGCAGCTGAGGGGAATGTCCTGGGAAGCCTGTATGTCCCCGTCATGTGTACATGTAAGCCACGGCATGCTGCCATAGCTTTACCCACTGGAAACCAGAGACCCTAAACACTCAGGGGTATCCCCACCTGACTGGCTTACCAGAAATTATCTGAACATACAGGAAATTGTCCCATACTCCTCTGGGTTCTTCTAGGCTGGCAGACAATCAAACATCACAGATTAGTAAAAGAAAAAAAATCTGAAGAGTTTTAATATAACACATACATACCTCCTGTATACATAGGAGAGATGAGCATGACTGAGTGACTGGAGGTCTGTTTGATCTTTTTAAAATTTCATTAGTTTTGTTTCTGGGTTATGTGTCTTTGTTCACCTTATTACAGATGGTTGAAAAATGATCACCTTTAGATTAAAAAAAAAAAGTTAAAACTAACAAACTGACAACAGAACTAAAACATATAGTGAGGAGAGGATGAAATCAGGAGAGTGATGAGCACAAGAGATAAAGATGATGGTTCACTGGTGACATGGTGATGGGAGAACCTCAGGGTATACAATGGGGTGTGGGTGTGTGGGTGTAATCAATTTTTAAAAAATTACCACCTTTAGAACAGTGGAGTTAGTCAGGAGGCCTGGATTCTAGGCCTAATTCTTATACTTACTACCTTTGTGGCTTTCAGAATCCTGTTTACTTCATGTATTCATTCATTGAGTGGATATTTGACCATCTCTTAGCTCCCAGGTGTGCCTCAGGCCTGTGTCAGTTTCTGCATCTCAAAGCAGTTGTACTAAATGACCTCTAATACCCACTACCTGGTGCAGTCCTATTCTGGGTATATAAATGCCATAGCCCCAGTTATTAAGAAATCTGACTGGTAGGATGGGGTAACATACATCCTAGGGGGTGTGAACTTACACCTCTGAATTATATACAGTGCCTTATATCAGCATTAACTCAATAAAAAACAGTTTTTCAAAAAATTTAATAACTTTTAAAAAATCAGATGTAAGGAGAAGCTGTCTGGGCATTGCTGTGATAAAATCTTATGTCACCATGGCTTAGAAACATGTCAAAACCTCTGGGTATGGAACTGCCTAAATCTGTGTTGCAAGAGAAATAGAACCCAGCCAGGAAAGACGATTACAGACAGGCTGTCATGTGCAAAGGCTAGGAGGCAAGAGAAGAACTCACAAAGGAGACCAAGAAAGTAGCCTTTAAAGTAAAGGGGAGTCAGTAGAGACAGGTACCTATGAAATGAGAGATTTCTCACGTGATCAGGTTATTTTTTTGTCTGCAGTACTAAAAGTAGCCTTTGGAGATTGATCTTCTGGCTGAAAGTAAAACTTGTTTAATCGAACAAGAGGAAATTATAAAATACAATCTTCTTTAACTGTATTTTGAGTTATATTTCTTTTAATTTAATTTTTTTTTGTTTGTTTGTTTGTTTTTTTTTTGTTTTGTGACTAGGTCTCGCTATTTTTGCCCGTGGAACCACAGGCTCTCGTTGCCCGGGGGGCCACAGACTCAAGCAATCCCCAGCCTCAGCTTCCCATGTAGCTGGGATTACAGGTGCTCACCAACACACCCAGCTATTTTTTTAGAACTAGGTCTCGCTACGGGCCCCAGGCAGGACTCGAACCGCGATCTCTGGCCCCAGCCACTTCATAGGCTGAAGCTTACAGGCACGAGCCACCGTGCCCAGCCTTAATTTTATTTTTATATTTATATTATTATATTATTTCTAATTATATTTAATTGTCTTTCCAGATCCAAACTATGCATTTCAGGACCAGTTGAATCTTTTCTAATGTGGATAATCTTTTGCTGCTACCCACCAAGCTTCCCTTTATTTCACACTTGACTTTTGTTGTTTTTTTGGATTGAGGCTTATATAGGATTTAGAGATATAGGATCACACCCTCCAGATGTTTTTAGTTCTGAGTATTCTTACCTATGAAAGTCCAGTTTCTTTGATGATGCCAACCAGTCATTATTATTTTTTCCCATCAAGTGATTCAATTTTAAAACACTCATTTTTTTGTTTTTTTTTTAACAGTGACAGTATTGACAGTTCTCCAAACTAGGAACCTTGGATAATATGTTCCACAAATTTACTAAATGTAAATTAAAAGAGGATTGACATAAAAGATGAATAGCTAACTCTCAGATTTACAAAAGCTCAGTGTATTTAATTGTGGTTGGAAGTCTTCAGAGCAGTAAATCATGTGCTTTCCATGGACTGTATCTCACAGATGCAGTTGGACATGCAATAATCAGATTTTCACTCCCCACAAGCAGTACAGCTGAAAATGTCATACCAGTAATACGTGTCAAAAGCTTAGTGCCGCTTTGCTGTCTGTCTGATTTAAGTTGTTGTGGTGAGTCTTAGGAACCTGTGATATGATAAGATAGCATTCATGAGGTCATGTGGTTTTCAAGGGCCCAATCTTAACTGAGCAGCCTGTGAGTGCCTCAGAATGAGGAAGAGAAGGGATATTAACCTTGTTTTTTTGACAGGTTGTTTTGTGTTCAGTGACAAATGGCGGTGGACGTGTGACTTTATGTGTATGTTAGGTTTCTAAGATTATTTTTCCATCAGAAGCTAGTTTTAGTTTCTGGGGGAAAAAAGTGAATGCTACAAACACATTCATCTTCTTTTGCTTAGTACTTCAGTCCAAAGCATTAAACCTTTTATTTCAAATACTTTCTGCCTGTTTAAAATGAACCTATAGAAGGTAATCACTCTTTTTCTTTAAGGCAAAAGCTAGATATTGGAGAGTAACATTGATGATGAGATTTTTAGCAATTACATTTCCTACATAAAATGCAAAAGTATTTATTTTCCATCTGGCAACGTCTCCTTTGTCACATGTACACAAAATGGCTATCTGGCTCATATCAGCTTTGAGATTTAATTCACATACAGTACAATTTATTCATTTAAAATCTACAATTTAGCAGTTTTATATTCACTAAGTGTGAATATACTATATATAACCATCACCATGGTCAATTTTTTAAAATTTATTTATATATAAATTTCACATCATTACTCCCCCCACCACGGTCAATTTTAAAATGTTACCACTCCAAAAAGTAATTCCATTCCCATTAACAGTCACTCTTCATTTCCCCTAAACTCCCGTCCCCCAGGTTGAAGTAGCCCTTAGTCTGCTTTCTGTCTCAGTGTATTTCCCTTTCTGAACATTGCATTTTTTTAATTTTTTTTAAGAGACTAGGTCTCACTATGTTGCCCAGGGTTGTCTCAAACCTCCGGACTCAAGTGATCACCAGCCTCAGCCTCCCAGGTAACTGGGATTACAGGCATACGCCACCAATCCTGACTGAACATTGCATTTAAATGGAATTACACATTAGTTGGTCATCTGTGACTGACTTCTTTCACCTTGTGTAACGTTTTCAAGTTTTAGCTATTTTGTAGCTTGTGTCAGTACTTCGTTCCTTTTTGTAGCTTGATAATATTTCATACAATCAATATATACCACATTTTATTTACCCATTGTGTCAGTTGATATACAGTTGAGTTGTTTCCACTTTTTTGGCTATATTAATGTTTCTTTGAGTGCCTGTGTTTTCATTTGTCTTGAGTACATGCTTCATAGTGGCATTACTGGTTCATATGGTAAATCAAGAAATTTATAAAGCATTTTCCAGAGCAGCTGACCCATTTTACTAACTGTGTATGAAGACTCCAACTTTGTAACATTCTTG
>PVHY01006649.1:14637-46751 GCA_004024945.1 Uropsilus gracilis
GATCCCCAACCCCAGCCACGCTCCATAGGCTGTCGCTTACAGGCATGTGCCACTGTGCCAAACCCATTCATATATCTTTTAGAAAAGTATCTACTCAGATCTTTGGCCCATTTCATCATTTGTCTTTTTATAATTGAGTTGAGAGATTCCTTTATATATTATAGATACAGGTCTCTTTCAGATAAATGATTTATCTGCAAGTAATTGTATGGATTGATAAAGCCTGTGATCTAACTCTAGAAGAGAATAATTCCTCTTAACAGAATTCAGTCCAACTAGAAAAGAAGTACTTCCTTTTGGTGAGGATGTTTTGCGGAAAGTTTGAGTTTTTTTTTTTAATGCTTCAGTTCAAGGTTAAATCAGATGAAATGTAGTAGTACTTTGATGTAGTTTTAAAAGTTCAGAGTGAAACAAGTGTGAAGTGATTTATTTCCTGTAATTGGTCATAAATTTACATAGAACCTCATATATTCCTAACCTCATCACCATTGACATTACAAAGTACATTCTAAATAATGTTAATGGTTTCAATTTTATAAAGATGTGTCAGCTGCCAGGAAAGGACAATAGCAGTTTCATTTTGCTTGCCCCAGAATAGTTAATAAATCTAAGTATGTGCTATAGAAAGACTGAAGAGTTCTTTGTAAATGACTTTTATATCTTCCCCATTTTTCCTTCTCTGGTAATATGTATACTATTTAAAGGTTCTTTAATTCAAAACTTTGCTTTCTACCCTTTTCATTATTAATGTGGGTGCATCTTTCCTATTTACTTCTAAAAATGTTTTATCTATTACATGTTGTACATTTAACAGAATCTATAACTTTGTTTTGGCTTTTTTTTAAGATTAAAACCAAAAACATTTTCAGTAATAAGGTTTTTATTAGTTAAGTAAAATTCCTGAATTTTTTAAACTTAGATTGACTTTTAGGTACCATAGGTCTGAGGTTTGCCTCTTGACTGTGTAATGTAGTGATCAAAAAGTCATGACCTCCCATTGATCGCTTTCATTGGTTTCCTGTTCTGATTCACTGGAAATCTTTTGGTTTATGTGCTTGTTACTAGTTTTCGTTTTTGTCATAAGTATGATTAGGTTTTTTAAGAAGCTGAATGGAGAATAGGTTTAGCATATTATTTCCAACCTGTATTATTTATTTTCAATATTGAAAGCTAGTAAAACTTCTGTAACAAATCTAACAAAATTATTCAACAAACTTTGGGGGGAAAACAGGTAAAGCCTTTAAAACTTATAAACACAAATCTACATGATTATTGAACCTTATTTGCAACTTCCCATATAAAGTATAAGATATAGTTATTTTTGATAATATGTTGTACATCACTCATAGAAATGTCACATTTTGCTTTTAAAACTGTAGCTTTGTGTCTTACATAGATTGATTATATAAATCTAAATGTACAAATTGAGCTTTTATAATCTGATATGACTCAGTCTTGGAAACTTACTGCAACTGTTTTGCAGTTCACTTGGTATATCACATGACTCACTTCAATGATTTAAACCCTGTCAAAGTAGTGATCAAAGTTCATTTGGTTAGGGGTTTTTTTGGTGTGTGGAGGACTTTTTTCCACTTTGTTGTGGATTGATTGTCTTTCAAAATACTCAGTGCAGTCCTTATTCTTTTGAATCTCAGAAAGTGGTAGTTGCCTGGACAATTCAACCTCCAATCACACACATGAGAAACATGTTTTAACTTGAAATAATATGCCTGGGGCACTTTTAATCATTGAGCATTATACACATATAAGTGTTTATAATGTCATTACTCCTATGTGTTAAACTTGGGGATAGATAACCTGTTGCATCTCTTTTAAATTGACTATAAAATTCACCCCTAACTTTTTCAGGTTACCAGCATTCTGTAATGTTCAGCATTCTGAAAGTTAGCAAATGTTGAGAACATGTTATATCTTCTGTCATGAACATGAACAGTAGCCCAGTGGTCCCATTTTCTTAGCTCATACTTTTCTTATTAAGTCATGTTTAAAGGGTACATATCTCTACAACTATGACAGTTCTCTGATTTACAAAAGAAAACCTTATCTTAACCATTAATGATTCAACTAATAAAAAAAATTTTAAGTACTTCTGTGTCTTAATAATTACGTTGTCCTTTAGGGCTTCAGAATATTCAGCCCTATAGATTCTCCCTGCTTTCAAATCTCAACGCTCATTTTTGCATCAAATAACTGATAGTTTTTAATATCCTTTCTTAGTGCTTGGATTTTTACTATCATTCTGTTAGAAACTGCTGTTTCCTGTCAGAACCTACATTCATCAGACTATGAACATGACAGTTTCCTGTTTTCTTATTAACTATACTGCATTTCATGCTTTATTCTTTATAGGTTGTATAAATAATATATCACATTTATGATCACTAACTGCTTTCAGAGTCAGCATTGTTTAATATATCCAGAGAAAAGAGAAAATTGCACCTTTCTTGATAGTGAGAGGTTAAGATTTTTGTTGTTAACTTTTAAGTTGCAGTTGGAACAGCAGAATGTCTTAAGTATTATTTAAATCCTACATATTTTTACTTTTTCCCCCCCTGTCTCTTAATGCATAACATGATGAAGCAGTCCACATCAGGTAAGCAACAGTACATTATTTCAGTCTTATATGTTAGCAGTCCCATTGGTCGACTAGTTGATTTTCTCACTTAACAGTTAAAAGACACTTAACATTTTAAAAAAGATAGGATGAGGACTTGTTCAAGACTCCTGCAGTCTTTTCAATTTGGGCCCTGCTGACAAAAAAATGAAGTACTGCTAGACATGCCAAAGTAGTTGAAGCCCACAGCAGAAGTCAGAAACATGAGCACATAGTACATATGCTATTTAAAGTCCAAGAACAGATAGAAAGAACTATTCTGTGGTGATAGATGTCAAAATAGTGACAATCTTTGGAGGAATGTGGAGTAGTCACTGGGAAAAGAGAGGACACAAGTATGCCTCCTGGAGTGCTAGAAACATTCATTTTATTGATCTACATGGTATGTCTGTGTATACATGGATAAAACTATCCTTAAAAATCTGTGTGCTTTTTAGTGTTTTGTCTTTTAAAAAAGACATTTCTTTAGAAACATTGCTAAATTAGGGCACAGTGGCACATACCTTTAATCCCAGCCTAAGAAGGGTGACTGAGACTAGGAATCGCTTGAGTTTGTGGGTTCGAGACCCACCCGGGGCAACATAGCGAGACCTAGTCTCAAAAAAAAAAAAAAATTACCAAATTGTCTTAGCTAATTTTGACAGCATTGTGACCATAGAAGGATACTATAGAAAAGCTGACATTTTAAAAATACATACTTTATTTTGGGCAACAGTGATAGGTTTACAAGGAAAAAAAACTGATTGTAAAGCACAGCATTCCCATATCACCCCCTTAATACCTTCCTTCAGTTACCCTTTATTAACATCTTCTGTTGCTGTTATGTATCAATTACAGCTGATGAGCCATTTTTGATGCCTATATTTATGTTAGGGTTGATTCTTTGGTTTGTCTTTGAGTTTTTTTTCCAGTGTGTGGTGACATGTTACATTATCATACAGAATAATTGCACTGCTCAGTAAGCCCATGTGTGCAACCTGTTCATGTCTTCTTTCCATTTGAATCACTGGAAACTTCTGATCTGTGTACTTAAAATTTTGCCTTTTCCAAAATGTCTTATAGTAGAAGTCTTTCTGATTGACTTCTTAGGCTTAGCAACATGCATTCAAAGTTCCCCCATGTCACCTTCCCTAACCCCAGCACTCCAGAGGGCTAATATTAACCCTCACACCTCCCATGTTCTCTTTTGCCTCCATAGTTTGATCACATACTTCTTCTTCTTTTTTTGAGACTATGTCTTGCTATTTTTGCCTGTGGAACCACAGGCTCACGTTGCCCAGGGTACCACAGACTCAAGCAGTCCCCAGCCTCAGCTTCCCAGATAGCTAGGATTACAGGCACACGCCAACACGCCCAGCTATTTTTGGGGGGACTAGTTCTCACTACGCGCCCTGGCAGGACTCGAACCGCGATCCCTGGCCGCGGCCACGGCTTCCTAGGTTGCCACGTACAGGCATGCGCCACCATGCCCAGCCTGATCACATACTTCTTCTAATGGAACTTTTCAGATGTGTAACATAAGCATTCAGAGAGAATCCAGGACCCTGCTCAGAGAGTGAGAAAGAAAGCTAAAACTCCTGAATTCCCCTAGAGATAATCTTCAAAACATGTCTAAGTTATAGTAGAACTTGTCTGCTGACTGTATATTACCAGCATCTGTATGAACTAATAATCATAAGGAACCTCTCTTATTTTATTGAAGTATAATTATACATAATATTGTATTAGTTCTAAATGCACAGCATAATGATTTGATATTTGTAAATATTGTGATGTGATAACCATAATAAATCCAGTTAACGTCTGTCCCCAAATATAGTTACAAAATGATTTTTATGAGGCTATTTTTAAGATCTGCTCTATTAGCAACTTTCAAATATGCAGTATAGCATTATTCACTATAGTTACCATGCTGAACATAACATACCCATGACTGATTTATTTTATAGCTGAACATTTGTATTTTTTTTTACCTCAACCCCTAACCCATTTTGACCAACCTTTACCCCCCTGCTCTGAAAAGCACCAGTCTGTTTTCTGTATCTATATGTATATGCTTGTTATTTTTTTTCTCCAATTCGATTATTTTTTAGATTCTACATATAAATGACATCACAAGGTATTTGTCTCTCTGTGTTAGATTTATTGCACTTAATATCCTCAGAATCTGTCCTTGTTGTCACACATGCCATGATTCCATTCATTTTCTTTCATTCAAATTAAAAAAAAAATTCAATTGAGGCAGCATTAGTTAACAACACTGTATAAGTTTCATAGGTCTAGGATCACACCCTTCCTGTGCACACCACACCCACCACCAAGGCACCCACAGTCCATCATTCCTCCCCTACACTCTGTTCTCCATCACCCACCTCTTCCTCTGGTACCTCCAGTTCTACAGTCAGATTTCTAGGGTTCGTTGTTGATTTGTTTCTCTGACTCTGTGTTTTGTCTCTATTCTACATGTAAGTGATACTGTCTAGTATCTGCTTTTCTCATACTGACTTATTTCTCTTAGCATCACCCCCTTCAGTTCCATCCATGGTGCTGCAGATGGCAAAAGTTTATCATTTTTTTATAGATGAGTAGTATTTTTATGACTTACTGGTATGTCATTGTATGTGTATGTGTTACACACACACATACACACAAGCACACTACAACTTCTTTGTCCATTCATCTGTCTGTGGACACTTAGGCTGTTTCCATATCTTGACTATTATAAATAATACTGCATTGAACTTGAGGGTACATATATCTCTTCAAATTGGTTTTTTCACTTCTCATAAATGCCCATACATGATATTTCTGGATCTATAGTAGTTCTAAGTTTAAGTTTTTGAGGAAAGAAGCAGAAGGCTGAGACTCTGTTTACACATGCACATGCTCTCTCACTAGGCCATAGCCTGAGGTATTGCAATGTCTAAAATCAGAGATGGTGTTCCTCAGTGATTAATCCCATGCAACACTTACCCCATGGAACCTCCATTGAACCTATAGGGTGATGAATCTGTAAACCCAAAAAAATAGATCATACCTTTAAAGATATTTACTAGCCTCTTTCCATTATTTGCTTTTTCACCTTAGTTGAATTTTCCCGCGGTCACAATAGTGGAGCTACCATTTTTATTAAGCATTCTGCACTTAGCCATTGTAATTTTAAAATATGACAGTAGACTATAATGATGGCAGTGATAAATTAACAACACAAATTTTTTTACCCTCAACATAGTTTTGTAATATGATCTTAATACAGTAAATTTCTAAATACAATTCATTTAGAGCATGGTTTCACAAAATTTGATCTCTGAACTCCCTTCAGGCCGGGTGCAGTGGCGCATGCCTTTAATCCAAGCCTAGGAAGGAAGGCCGAGACTAGGAATCGCATGAGTCCAGGGGTTCAAGACCTAGTCTCAAAAAAATAGCTGGGTGTGGTGACGGGTGCCTGTAACGCCAGCTGCCTGGGAGGCTAAGGCTGGGAATCGCTTGAGTCCTTGATACCCAATGTGAGTCTGCGGTTCCCTGGGCAACATAGTGGGATCTAGTCTCAAAAGACAAAAAAAAAAAAAAAAAAAAAGACCCTCCAAAATGTGTATATTTCTACAGTATAGATTCCTGAGTCCCATGTGCTGGTCAGACCCAAGCAAAGGGTCTACATTCCTAGACCCTAATCTTAACACCAGGAGAAAAATTCAGGAAAAGACATGTAAACAGACCACCACTGTGTGCTGGTGTAGTCACAGACAGCTCGGTTCTGCTATTGATAGGTGGTGTGTCCATTTGTTTCTATGCCAGATAGTCACTGGCAGATGTTCGTATTTTGGAAGCATTTCTGCCTAGAGTAAGTAAGAGTTTCATTTTAGGTAAATCAGTTCCTTTCTGGCTCAGTTCCATGTGATGGCATCAGAAGGTCTTCCATAGTGATTCTCAAAGTCTCCTGAAATGCATATTTCAGAAGAAATTAGATTCAGGTTGTTACTCTCAGGATTTTCATTTCTTCTGTCTCAGGAGCAGTTTTGCATTTTTAATAAGCATCCTTCCTTGCCACAAAGCTGGTAAGTAACAGGACACATTTTGAGCTATGTTAATCTAAGTTTAATGCTGGTAATATCCGTGAAGACTTCTGTGAAAGGGTTAGATCAAAAAGGTTATTAGTTATCGACTTATGTTGTTATTTTAGGCATGCTATTGTTATTTAGGCATGGTATTTATTTGTTCCTAAAAGCCTAGTAATGAAGAGTTGCAGTACAGCTCTCATGTATCCAGGCAACTAAGACTTCTTCACAGTTTAGAAGACCAAACCCCTCTTCATAGGTCAAGGACCCCCAGACAACATCCTCACCTGATGCCCAGCCCCTCCTCAACTACTCTGGGTACTACATACCCTGAAATTCCTTGCCCCAGTACCTACTACCAGGACCTTCATACACCTCTTAGTACTCAGAAACATTCTTCAGTTTCCTGGGTCCAAAAGATAACTAATGGATAGCTTCCATTTTACCAAATGGTCCCTTCCATTCACCATTTTCTTCTTTTCATGTATGCCTTTGCTGTTCTCTACTTGTAGTTTTCAAATAAAACATTAATTCCATCTTCTTTGATACTGGGGAAATGACCCTCTTCAGTCTAGTTTTATATAACGTTTTGAGTATACTTCTTCAAGTTAGAGCAAAGGAAAGCCACTGCTTTCCAAACAATTGGGAAGTTGTCCCTACTCCTCCTTTATAACAGCCAGCTAGAAGGAAGACACATGCTCCATACTATTTATTCCAAAAGGTCCTGGAGGAAAAAAGAAAGGAAGAGATTAACTGACTTAATTTGAGTCTTGACACTATAAATCATGTGTTGTAATGTGGTGATAGGATGTTGCATCAGGATGTTGGCCGTTTTAGTGATGCAGTGCCTAGCACAACCTGGGGGAGGGCTTGTGGTGGGTGCTCTGCACCCTTTATCTTTTAATCCCTTCTTTCTCTCAAGGAGGAAAGTGTTATTCAGCCTTTTACATTGTGCTATGCTGTACCTTTTGTTCTTCTGCTCTAAGGCACACCCTCTGTGGTTGAAGGTTTCCCTGAGGCAGACACAGTTGTTCTGGGTCTCAGCATCCCTCTTTCCCCAAACAGGGAGGTGCTGAGGTTTCTTCACTTCTTCCTGGACAGCTGAGAGGTGTTATGGGCAAGGCTGTAATGTCTTCTCTCTGAATGCCGTTAATTTTGAAAGTGCTTGTAATATTTCCTGAATATTTCATAAAGATTTAAAAGATCATAAGTAACCAGGAATTTGTTCCTGAGAATAAAGATTGAAGGTTGATGGTCGTGATAAGTGTAGGAGATGCAGTATATTTTAGCAGAATTCTTGATTGTCAAGGTAGATTTGGGTAGTTTTTATTGTTTGTTCCAGGTTTTTGTTTTTTTTTTTTAAACTTCTGCTTTGTTGCGGGGGGGGGAGGGAATATCACAGCTTATAGGAGAAATGAAGCAAATGGCAATATCAAAATGAAATGTTATATTTAAAACCCAACTCTTGACATCAGGGTTGATGTCTCAATTATATAATGATGGCAGTGGTAGTAGATTCATCATAAAAGATTTGAGGACCTGAGGGAACTCAGGTGAAAAAAAAGTAATAGATGGTGAAAAATCACCTTCACCTCTAATAAAACTAATTTTGAGGATGATAGGTTAGATGTGTGAAAATAGTGGCATTTTCAACACCAAACTCCAGGATTAATCAGACTTGCCCATTCAGTGGCAGGTAGCAGTGGATCTCCACAACAAAATCTTGTTAACCTCAGGGATAGAGAAACAGATCCTGGTTCCCAAAGATGGACAGAAAGGGAAAAGATCTGATCGGTACATGCCCTTCCTCCCTCCTACTCCATGGTGAGTGAAGTCAGCCTTTCCCTGGGGAGGAAATAAGGAGACAAGGCAATGTTACACACCACTAGCACACATGAAGGAGGTATCAATAATGGGAGAAAGCATTCCTGTCTGAGAGGTAGTGGTGCAGCTGTTTTTTGAGTCATAAAGTAGGTTGGACACTCACAAGCAAGTCTTTATGGTTTATCATCGTTCTCAGTATTATAGAGACATGCCCTCAAACTTGTGTGTGATAGCAGGGTATTATATTAAAACCTATGTCTTTTACAGGTGCATTGATAGAATGTCTGGGCTTTACCTCAGAATAATCCAGGGATGGGAGAGGTGTAATGTAACAGGATTGTCTATCACGTGTTGTTGAAATTAGATGATGAGTACCTGGATTCATTTTATTATCTCCAGTATAGTGAAGGTTCAGCTTAAATCAGAACTTTGCTATTAGCTCTGTGTTCTCAGCAAGTTGCTCTACCTAAATCGCCATTTTCTAATCTAAAATAAGGACAAAAAAACAATCTACCACATAGGATTATTGTGATGTTTCCGTTAAAATAACAAGTTATGTCCATGCATAAGAGTACTCAGTTGGTAGTTACTATTATGCCTATGGGAAAAGGTTGAGTATTTCTTTCTTAAATATGAAATGTTGGCTTTCTTAGTGTATTTCCCCAATTGAATATGTTAACTTGGATTTTGTTTTGACAGCTCAGGTGCCTAAAAGGCCAGAGGAGTTTCTCAGGCCAACCCCCTTTTGATGGAATCCACATTGTCAACCATTTAATAGGAGATGACGAATCATTGCATTCCTCCGATGAAGATTTTATAGATCATTCCTTACAGGAAAGTGGCATTGGTTTTTCATTGCACGGAAAATCTGGCCCAATGACTTTGGACCCCACTGTGGCAGATGGTAGTGAAAGCGAAACAGAAGACAGTGTGCTGGAGACCAGAGAGGGTGATCGAGTGGTGCAGAAGGAGCAGCACCCAAGAAGAGAGTCATATTCAACCACTGTCTGACCATCACTGTGACGTAGACTGTGGACTTTTTTAAGGGATCAGTTATCATATGACTAAGGGTTTTTGGAGCATTATCTGTTTCATATGTAAATATATATAGATATATAGATATATATAAATATATTTTACAATCTTATCTGCCTTTTTATCTTTGCCAAATCTTCACCACTGACTTGCCATTGCCGTAAGTAGACTGGGAATATGGTTAGTGGGAAAATTAAGAATCTAACAGTATTACCGAATATTAATATTTCTTGTTTATAAAATGCAATATCTATATGTAGGAACCATTTTGAAGTTCAGGACTATGGGAAATTGAATTTTCTTTAGACAAAACTGTTCTTGTGCAATATTTTCTGCTCATTGAACAAATTGTATATATTTGTTTATCAATTTGTTTTCAGAGCAGCTATCTATAAACATTTGACCAAGAGATAGATCTAACTTGTATCTTGTTTTTGTGTATGGGGAATTTTTTTTTCCAATTAAATTACTGTCCTATTTGGAGACCACTGAAAGTCCCCAAACTAAAAGTCTTTTTCCTTATAATTTTATAAAACTAAATTAATAGTTATCTGTCTTGAGAGTTTTGGGTTTTGTTTTAATGTCTAACTTTATGTGCATATGATGCTTCCATGTATTGCCTACCAACAGAGTAGTAGGTTATATAGTTTTTGTGTACATATTTATAAAGCTGCATCATGCATCTTTAGACATCATTTTATATGGAAAAATGTCATGTTGCAAAGTGACTGCCTTCAGCATTTTAATAAAATTTCTGTAAATAATAGGTTAAAAGAAAACTGAAAATTAAACCAAACACTAATATTTTAATAGCTTTAGTATTTGCTTAGTATTCAACACTAGCCAGTTCATAATTTAACTGATGCTTGTTCAGAAACACTATTGGTAAAATCTTTTTCTTCACATGATGTAACTAATAAATATTTCATAATTAAAGAGGTTATGTTATAGCACATATTAGTGCTAATACTCTACTTAATATAGTCAGTAGATGAGGTCCAAGATGCACAATTATACCTGCAAATAATCTGTGAACATTATCTTCAGATTCTCTAGTTCTGATCTATACATAAAGCCATAAGAATTCTTGCTTACCAATTCACCCCTTTTTACCAAACCTAGACTTTTTTCCCAAATCTAGACTTTTTTCCCTAGAACACTGAATGTTTGTGATTGATAAATTGGAGGAAATACAAATCACACTTATATTTTGGAAAGACAAAAAGAATGTGATGACTGAATGCTTTTAACTCTCATTTTCACCAGAGAATAATGTGAAGGTAGAATTCCGTTTATAGAGAGGTACAATTTTGCACCATATGTTGCATGCAGAAAAGAATCTGTAGAATGGAAAGAGACAAAAATAGTTCAGTCAGAAATTAGGAGTCATACCTACGGTACAGCGTGGACTAGACTTTTCCGACAGCTCTTAGTAGTTATTTGCTTGACAGACAAAATTGAAAACATGCATGGAACAGGTCAAGTAATTTACCTGTCTTCACAGACTAGTAAATAGCAGAACCAAGATTTTAATCCAGCTCTCTCTGACACCAAAGCATTTGAAAAGACTCAGCTAAGGAATTTCTCAGTCTCTTGTTCTCCTGACAATTGATGTGATTTAAATACAATCTCTTTAAATGTGTTTCCTCATTGTACTTGTAAGATATGTATCTATGTAATCAATATTCATAAGCTCTACACCCGTTTATGAGTAAAGATACTGCTCCTATTATTATCTGACCAGTACTTTTGAAGTTCTCTTTTGGGGTTTATTACTATCAACCTGAGGGTGTTGATACCCAAATGAAGTGAGGTGATTCATGGCCACTTAATTATTTTGACCTTCCCTCCATCAGCTCTCTGAATGATGCAGGGGTCACCAGTTACAGCCTTTCAGACAATTCCAGCTGCTACCTGTTTTCACATGAGCCACGAATTAAGTGATGTTTAAGGTTTTCAGCAGCTTGAGGTAAGAATAAAAAGAATCACATTTAATGTCACATGCAAATCATGAAATTAAAACTTCAGTGTCAATAAAATTTTAGTGGAACACACCTATGCTTGTCCACTTATATGGTCTGTGTTTGCTTTTGTGCTACAGTGGCAGAATTAAGTAGCTGGCACAGAGGCTATGTGCTTGCATAGTCTCAACTATGTGTCTAACTCTTGAGAGAAAAAATTTTGTTGACCCTTGATTTCAGTGCTCTGAAATGTGGGTTTACTTATTCAGTTTAACTGAGTAGAAAATAAAATCATTTGCTTTTGCTGTTAAGCTATAATGGAAACCTAAAATTTTCTGGTGGATCTGATACCTGGAACTATTTCAAATGCAAAGTATGCCAACTATTTTATATCAATAAGTCTTTGATGCCATAGACAAATTTGAAAGGTATTCTATACCTCTGAAAATGGAGGAAAAAATTCCAGAATCCCAGCAGACCTATTCTCTAATCCATGCATCATTGACTTTTATGGTGTACTTCACTGAATCAGTGTTTTAATTTGACTTTAAAATAAGAACATCTTTCTAGAGAATTTTCCAAGTACTGTCTCTAGTTAGGAGTTAGGTGTTAAAAGAATTATGCTAAACAACCCTTAATCTTTTGATACTCTTGTAATTTGAACAGTGAGAAACTTAAAACAACCACCTTCTCATTCAAGATCTTTGATTCAAATACTCCTTAGAAATTTCCCTGGAAAAAGTAAAGATGTAATTTTACACAATTTCTACCCATTTCATTGATAGATTAAAACACTCTATGTTTAATGACAAACTGAGAAATCAGGTCCCAACTAACTGGCCAGTTGTTTTGAAAGAAAAAAACTTTTTCTTAGTGTTGAACATGATGCAGCTTGTTACTCTCCAGATAGTGCCTTTGATTGAAAACAAGGTTAGGCCTTCATAATTATTTTATTTTTGACATAAGAAGAAATTATTCAGCTCCTCATTCTCCTTTATCTTCTGCACGATGCACTGTAATTTTCAGATTTAAAGAAAATCTGGATGGTAAAGCCTTTCACAATCAACTTGATTAATATGTGGTGCCAGGTATTGACAGCTAACATTTCATGAGATCAGTGATTTACTTTATTAAAACAATGAACTTTGACCTGAAAGTTATTGCTGCTCTATCATTAAAACAGTATGTTTTTTAATTTCGAATTCCTTCTACTGAAATTTAAATGTCTGGTAAACATGGAGTGATTTCTCTTTGTAGTTCAAGTTTTCACATACATCCATTGATCTACCTATCCCTTCTTTTAACTCCAGAGAAGCGATGATAATACATTAAATATACTATAGAGATGCAAAATTATAATGTATTTCATTTTACTGTTGGATTTTCTTATTGTAACATTGTATGATAACCAGAAATGTTTACTTGTGCCTTTGCTTTGAATAATTAAAGTTTTTCATTTTATAAGAACTGCTGTTTTCTTAAACTATTTAACCTAAAAGGGGTGAACAACATCAAAATGCTGTTTACAGATGTCTGACCCTGTCATCAGGTATTAGTGAGATTGGTGATCCATGGCTGCAAGGGTCAAATCCACTTGGTCTGCCCACACATTATAATACCAGAGAGCCCGGCACTATTTCCATATAATCATAGTCCAGCGGTATCTAGATTTGCTGTCCCTTCTGGAACATACTTGTGTTTTTAAAAACATTAATCATGGTATTTTCTTCTCACATTCTCTTACAAATGATTAAATTAGAAGCAAATTTGATAAATATATTCAAATATATCATTTGAATATGTAGAAAGAAAAAAGAGTTTTGCCTTCTGCACCTTTATCACAATGTTACTATTATAGAAGTAGTAGTTTACCATAAACAGCTTTATTCCCAAAAGGATGTAAGGCACATTGTAAAGATACATGAACTGTGGCAAGACAACTAGAATCCATAGTTTCTCTCTTGGCATTTGGGACCCTCTTACAGAAGGCTGTCCTTCACACTATAAGGATGTTTAGCAGTTTCCCTGGCCTTTACCCAATAGATAGATACCAGTAGCACCTCTTTTTCACTTGTAACCAAAATGTCTCCAGCTGTTGCCAACTGTTCCAGTAGCAGGGACTGAGAATTACAGTCAGTTCTGCATGAGAATCTCTGTTACAAATTTAGAAGTGGATCAAAAAATAGCCACAAGAACCAGAACTAAAAATATGTACATCCATTGAAACTGGATCACAGATTTGACTCTAAGTGAAATCAGTAAAACTCTGAACCACAATGAGGTACCACTTTACATGAGGATGGTTTTTATTTAAAATGAAAGAAAATAGTGGGTTGGCAAATACATGGGAAAGAATGGAAAACTCCTGCATTGCTACTGAGAATGTAAAAGGTACAGCCATTCTGGGAGAGTTTTGGCAGTTCCTCAAAAAAATTAAACAACATAATCCAGCAATCCCACTTCTAGGTATCGTCTCAGAAGAAAGCAGGAACTTAAATATATATTGGTACACCAGTATTCATAATAGTATTTATTCACAATATTTACATGACCATCAATAGGTGAAGGGCAGATAAAATGTGGTATATACATTCAATGGAGTATTCAGTTATTAAAAGAAAATCCCTGTATGTACTATATAGTGTGGCAGTACCCTGAAATGCAAACTGAAATAACTATAGTTCCACTGATAGGAAGTACCTAGAATAGAAAATTCAGAGAGAAATAGAGCAGCCATTATCAAGGAAAAGCATTGTGGAGGGAAAGGGAGTTGCTTTTTGGTAGATACAGTGTTCTGCCTGGGATGACGAAAAAGTTCTAGACGTGGGTAGTGGTGGTGTATAATCCCCAATGTACTTAATGCCACCGAGTTGTGCACCTAAAAATGGTTTTAAAAATCAGCCATGTTAGCCAGACATGTGGTATGTGCCTATAATCCAAGCACTGAGAGGCAAGAGGACAGGGATCGCTTAAGTTCACGGGTTCAAGACTACCCCGGGCAACATAGTGAGATCTTGTTCTCGAAAAAGCAGCTGGGTGCAGTGGTGTGCGCCTGTAATCCCAGCTACCTGGGAGGCTGAGGCTGGGATCAATTGAGTCTGCGGGATCAGGATTACCCCGGGCAACATAGCGAGACCAAGTCTCAAAATAATAATAATAAAAATAATAAATAAAAATCAGCCATATTAAGAACATAGAGTCAACACACAGATTGTGTTCAAATAAAGGTATGTCATGGGGAAAATGCTAAAATCTGAAGGGTGCTAAAATTCATTGAGCCCATGAAAGAAAAAGATTTTTTGGTGTAGAATTCTGGCACCAGATCGGGACTCAAGCTTTGTATTCAAACCAGAACAAATCTGAGAATTCTGTGAGCTCCTTATTCTCTGTCCACCAGACTCCCAGCCAGAACCTTGATCTCCCTGAAATGGCCTTTATAAACAGAGCCCCTATAGCTGGGCGTGGTGGCGTGAGCCTGTAATCCCAGCTACCTGGGAAGCTGAAGCTGGGGATTGCTTGAGTCTGTGGTACCCAGGCAGCGTGAGCCTGTGGTTCTACAGGCAAAAACAGCAAGACCTAGTCTCAAAAAAATAAATAAACAGAACCCCACAAGGCTAATTATCCTACCCACCTCCCCTGCTCTCTGCTCAAGTATCACCCACACAGGCCCTTTCTAGAAGCTTCCCAGTTGTACTTCTCTCCATAGCATGGATGACTGCTGGCACCCTGTGATCTTACCTCTTTGTTTTTGTCTATCCACACTATCATGGAAGCTTTGTGATTTCAGCATTCAGAACAGTGGCTTCGCTTGCAATATTTGTTGAGTGAGTGAATGGTTGACTAAATCACTGGACCTCAGTTTGTTCACTAATTAAGTGGGGTAAACAACATCTGTGAAGCACAAATGACGGGAAAGCCCAGAATCCCATTGCTGCTGGCCTGACTCCAGAGTCCTCTAGTAACCGGGGTGCAAGGTGTCAGCCAGGCACTGATGAGGAGACGGGGATGATTCATACCAGCTTCTGTCCTCATGGAATGAGAAATACTAGATACTAAAACAACACCATGGGCATTCAGAGATTACATCTGGCTACGCCCTTTATACCCCCTGCCATCCAAAGCCTATCCTGTACAACTACATGCCCCTCTGTCTCCTATCCCATGACCTGCTCTTACCTGGGGAAGAGCATACACCATACACCTAGTTGGGTGTATGGTTCCATTTCTCCTGAACTCTAGATTTTACCAAAGGTATCAAACGAAACCTTTTAAAACAGTGAGATTTTGGGCTCAGAGAACTTACTCAGATCCTGAATTCTGACTCTCAAGAGGTAGCTGCCACTGTGTCCACAGTAAGGTCATTCAACCACTGTGTCACCCAAGACTGGTCACTCAGAAGCTCTAAAATGTCTTGTCTGAGGTTGCTTTCAGGGCCAGGTGGAAAGAAACTGGTTGACTTTAAAGATGTTGTTTCTCTGATTTTTTTTTTAAAGGAAATGCATACTGTACACATGAGAGACTCCAAGGCTGAGAGATGCTATGGCAGTTGAGATGCACCTGGGAGCTTGTAACTGCTCCTGCCTCTGCCTCAGGGGGTGGGACAGGCAGCCATTGTACATAGCCTGGAACCAGACAAGAGCCACACAGTCTTGTCAAGCCTCCCAACCTCCACCTCCTCCTCAGCAAGGGCTCTTTTTCCTCTGCTGACCAAGGCTTTCCTGGCGTCTGGTATCACTCGACCCTTCCCAGCTCGGGGCTGGACTGTCCCCTCCTTGGTGTTTGCTATATTTCTACCTTTGAAACACCAGCTGTTCTGATTCTTCCACCTAAGAGGAGAAATGACATTCCTAACTGCCCTGCATTGTCAACTCCATTCTGTGTGTCTCAAAGTCCAGCTTTCACCCTGGTGTCCTGAGATTGGACCAAATAATGCATAAAGCATTTTCATACCTTCGGTGCATGAATATATTTACAAGAGCCTTCTTACGATCGGAGAAACTGCTGTCTACTACTTGGCCGAGAGGAGCCTCTGAGTCATACCCCCTGCCCCTGCCACCTCAGCCCAGTGAGCCAAGCTAGTGCCGGAACTGCAAGAAGATGGGAAGCGGAATGGCATGGTGGCACATGCTTGTAAGCGACAGCTTATGGAGTCGAGGCGGTGACCAGGGATCGCAGTTCGAGTACCGCTTGGGGCAATGCAGCGAGACCTAGTTCCAAAAAAATAGCTGGGCATGGTGGTGCACCACCTGTCATCCCAGCTACCTGGGGAGCTGAGGCTGGGGATCGCTTGAGTCCATGGTACCGGCAGTGTGAGCCTGAGGTTCCACAGACAAAAATAGTGAGACCTAGTCTCAAAAAAAAAAAAAAAAGATGGGAAGCCGAACTTCTGGGCAGCCATGATGTTAAGGAAAAACTCAAAGAAAAGCATCCTGCGTTTCTCCCCAGCTAACTCTTAGTCAAGTCAAAAACTAAACCCAGGGCCAGTACTGCCCTTTTCTGGCAAACTACCTTCTCATTGTGCTCTTAGCAGGGGTGTTCCTAGTGGGTTGCACACAGCCAGTGCTGGGATTTGAGTAATCACAGGCCAAGTGGGGTGTGTGGGAAGGTGTGCTGTTTGGTCTGGCTCACAGCCCATGACATTCTGTAGCTATTTTAAATGGATCCCACAGCCTTTCATTTGCTTCACTAATTTCTCTAAAATAGAATTGTTTATCTGTGGGTCAAAATTGGAGAAGCTTCTTATTCACCACCAAACTGCTCTTTGGTAAGGCTGAAGACAGTGTAGGCACCACAACCCAAAAGGGTTTGGCACGTAGTGAGAGCTCATGGCTGAGCACTGGGGGAGAGTGGGTACCGCTTCCCTACAGCCCCACAACCAGCAAAGACTAGGCACCTGGTAGACAGTTACTGATGTGAAGGAATTGAAACACATCTTCCTTCCTTTATATTACTGAAAGTGGAATTCCCAAGGCAGAAGGTAGGTTTATTTCAAATTCTTTTTCCTGATACATAGTACCACAATTCACAAATCAACATTCCATTGGTAACATCCACATTTTCCTTGGAGATCACACTTGGAAAGAGAAAAAAAATAAACCCAAAATATATTCATTCTTATGGAAGCTTGTGGTATTGAACATACTTTGAGGGGATTTTTCTGAGTGATACACAGATTATAGCAACAACTATATTATTGTTATTCTTCTAGCCATTCTTAGAACGAATACTCTGGGTTTCATATAGAGTTAGCTTTTCTCTGGCTTAACTAAAAACCATCCCTGTCATGGAGCCATGATATCTAGAATCAGATTGGGGTGGTCAGGGCACTGAGTGACCAAGAGTTGTCAAACTTTCAAACTTGGGGATTTATCATTAGCTAAGTTTAAAATATGCTGCTTTTATTTTAATTAATGGATTTTATCTTGTACATTTGGGGAAGAGTTTCTTGTGATTTTTTCTAATGTTTTTTTTTTTTCTTACATTGTTAATTTTGGAATAGCAGATGACTTCTCCCCTTAGGTCTGGTCACTAGAGCTCTCCTACCTCTAAAGTACCCATAGCCCTTCACCACAGTCCCTTGTGCTCCTCCCCCTACCCATTTTCACCCCTCCCCATACCATCTACCCCCTTTGGATGCCTCCTGCCTCTGGTTAAAATAAGCTACTTTGGAGATAGAAAACATATAACCCATTTCACTAAAAATGAAGACTTCACTTTTCCAGCATGTGATTTGTGAGGCTCGCTAAGAAAACCTTACTAGGAATGAAGGAAGGAGGGAGAGAGAGAAGGTTAGACCTTCTTTGACTTCTTCATCCCTGAACATACTAGCAAAAGTGTGTATAGTATATGACGGTATTTGATTTGGGTGCATTACATCATGTTTCTCTATTCCAAACTCAGCCTCAGCCTCCCAGGTAGCTGGGATTACAGGTGCCCGCCACTAAACCCGGCTGCTTTTTCAAGACCAGGGCTTGCTATGTTGCCTGGGGTAGTCTTGAACCCATGAACTCAAAGAATTCCTGGCCTGTTACCTCCCAGCACTTGAACTACAGGCACACGCCACCAAGCCCAGCTGAGTTTATCTTTTTAATGCATTCAGTGCTGGCTTTCAAATAATTGCTACCTTTGTCCCTGGGTTAGCATCCCAAGACAGTTCCTTGTTTCATTCTCTCCTCCACCAGTGAAAAAACTGCATGGTGCACAAGCAAATTTCTGATATGCGTAGATGCCATGTGTGTTCTCATCAAATAAGAACTGGAGATTACATGTAAGGATGTGTGTTTTAGTGTACTAATCTAAAACAAATCACAGTTTATGATGGCACCTACCATCCAGTTGGTCCTAACCCAACAACAGGAAGAATTACTTTGGAAGAGACCATGATTCTTTGGCACTGCACCACCAGCCTCAGCTCAGATGAACTGCTTGATGTGTTGGGACTGAAGACTACAAATTGGAAAGGACGTTGCAAAGTCCAGAACTCAAGGCCTCCCATGGAAGATGGAGCCTGTGAGCCAGGGAGAGGCGATGGAGTGTCTCAGGCGTCCAGTCTGATTGAGGACATCAGAAATCCATATTAAAACACTGCCTTGGCAGGTCTGATTGCTACCTGGTGTGCACAAGTTACTGTCCCCCTAACATGAGCCCTGAGGTTTACCCACTGTCTATCCAGGGTCTATAGCCACACCGGTCTGGGTTTGATCCAGGTTCTGTCCTTCTTTTGCTATGTGTGATTCAAGGGAGGTAAATGTCTCCTAGTCTACTTCCATAGCCTGTTTACTGGAATGGTGAGAGACAGTGTATAAAGATACAAATAGTGCTTGGCAAACAGATTGTAATTAATGCTTAGTAAATGCCTACTCTATGTTTCCCATCTGTGACCTCTTCAAAGCTCCGTAATACAACTGACAAAGTGGGTGCTGTTTTTATAACAAGAAAAAGAAACTGAGGTATGGAGAGGTTAAAGAACTTGTTTAAGGGTAATAAATGACAGCGCCAGACTTTCTAGACAATAGGAATCGAGCCCAGCATCCATACCTTTATTACTATAATCTGCCCCTTGGTGGTTGGGTGTTTTTGATCTCCCAGCATGGGACATAATTATTACACTCAACTGGGAAAATAAATTGTCAATATGATGCAATAATTCCACTGCTATCAGTCAAACCTAAATAAAGAATAATGCATACATAAAAAACCCAAATGAAATTTTAGAAAAACGACAGTATCATTTACAGTGGGGGGAGTGGGGGACAATCTTCCTTAAAAGGTAAATAAAGTGATTATAACATATCAATTGAATGTACAATTATGTGATATGCTCATAATATGCAAGATACGTATCTAGACTAATTTTTTTAACGTTGAAGAAAAACACTCCAAAAATACAGAAATATTACTAATGTTACATTGAAGTGGTGAAGTATGAAGATGTTTAATTTTTTCTTTCATGTACCACACGTTCTATCAGTAACTTACTTCGTGCTATCTTCCGGACTTGTCATGAATAGCTTGCCAGCTCACTGCCTGGTTAGAAGCTTGTAGCCTGGAGGCTACCACTAAAACTTAGTTTGTGCTTTGACACACTCTGTTCTCTCCACTTCCCAAGCCTGTTGTAGGGACAGGGGTTTTGACTTAAGGCTTCCCTCTCTGTGCTGGATATGGAATGAGTAGTGTGGTTTGATGAAGACAAGATTTAAAATCAACAAATTAAAATAAAACAAAAAAAATAAAATCAACAAATTTAGTTGAGTTTAAAAAAATCTGCCAATTATCAGAACCTGAATGCTTTAAACTACCAGTTTAACAGAAATGACTACAATGTTTGCCTCCAAGAATTCCCAGCCTCTCTTTGCCGGTGAGGCCAGGACCCTGGTGAGGTTAGAACACCCGATGCCCTGTGCCGTTGTGACTGATTTCATGCTGTCACTCGGGGGGGAGGGGGAAGTTTGCTTCTCAGGGAGACCATGTGGGTTTATCCTCTTAGCCTCCCAGCCACAAATTTCCAGGAAGCCAACAGGAAGTTTCCAGGAGCCTCAACTCCCACCTTAGTTCTAAGGTAAAAAGGCAGACAATCCCTCAAGAGGAGCTATGTTTCATGAGTAATTATTTGAAATTATAATATGTAGTCTTCATTGTTTTAAAATGAAGTGTTTAATCTGGGGTAGGGTAAAATGATCACCAAACATCCTGGAGGAAATGATGTGAAACTTAAAAGAAAAATAATTTTATGTTTTCTTTCTTGTTACATTTTCCATTCACCAAGTAAAGTCTACTCCTTTTTTTTTTTCCATAAAAGTTCACACTGGGTTTGTTTCTATGAAGAGTCATCTCATTCAGCCCACACATAAGATGACACTTGATTCAGTCAATCTGTTCTTAGGAACAATGCAAAAATATATTTGTGGTGAGGTTAACAATTTTCTTATTTGTACACCAAAGCTGGCAGTTCCCTCCCTCTTCAGATAATGGAAATCATTTATGTAAAACTTGAATTCATATTTGTATAGTGATAGAACAGATCTTATAACATGATAAGAATTAAACATCTGTCCCAAAGCTATTCATCACAAGTCCAGAAGATAGCATTAAGTCAGTTACTGATAGAACATACGATACATGAAAGAACCTATCTGTCCCAAAGTGATTGCTGAAATCAAATAGTATCTTTCCTCATGTTTGAAAAGATCTAAATATTAACTCAAGATTGGGGCTTTCTTATTCATAGTATAAGTCTTGTATTTATCTCTAACTTTGTCCTTTATCTTTTCCACCAATTTTTGCACTTGTTGGCAAAAAAAAAGAAAAAGCACTACCCACTTTCCATAATTTATGATACTATTAAATCTTATTTTGACCTGTAGTATCATTTGGGTTTTATTATGATACCTACTTGTAAGAGTAGAAGGGCAACAATTATATTGTCAAACATCTAAATTAAAGATTCACGCTGTTATCATTCTACAGTCTTTTCGTGAAGTAATACGTTTCTCTATACCCACCCAAGGCAACTAGTCCAAAGACAAAATTTTAAAATTTTAAATGACAGAACAGGGCTACTGTCCAAAAAATGCTCTTGTATATAAAAGAAAGACAAGTTCTATGTCAATCAATGTCTAACTTCCCCATAGTTCTCTAATACTTTAACTGTTAAGTGATAGGAGTTCTTTTGGATTATGCTACCCAAAATTCTTCTATTATGTACAAGGACCATTAAAAATTTTCATTATTGAATTCAGAAATTGCACTCCTAAGTATCATATTCTAAAAATACATCCAAAGGAAGTAATTTAACAAGTGAGTAAAGCTATAACCAGAAAACTTATTCAGTTTTTACTAAAACAGTAAAAAAAAAAGAAAATAAGCTAAATACTAATTTACATTTGAGTAAATTATAGTAATTGAGTTGATAGAGTACATTTTAATCTGGGGGTATTGATACACAGCTCATAAACCTTAATAAAAATAATCATTTTTATAGCAATTGAGAATGATGAAAGGTATTAAAATAAGGAATACAGCATGATTTTTACTTAGTTTCTACTACAAAAGGTTTTTGATTAAAGAAAATCTGAAAAATAAAGAGAATAGAAAGAAGTGATAATATTTAGTGAAAAAGAAAGCAAATATACACTTGCAGGTATGATATGCTTGCAATTAAATGTTTTTTTTTTAAAGTAGAACAAAACTATTGATGTGTTTTACTAAGGTTTCTCCTTTATCAAATAACATGTAATATAATTTATAATGAGAAAAACTAAAAAATAAATCACCTTTTTATACATAAAATCTCTTGTCTGGCTTAAAGAGAAGCTTCATTCCTAATCCCATTTTATGACTTTTCTTGTGTTTATTAAACATTAATTTTACTTTTATTCTGTCTCCCTCAGAGGTACTGTTCAGTCAATAGTGTATAATATTTGACACATGGGAGGCATTTCCTCTTTTAAAGGTGGATAAACAAGTCCTGCAACAAGTTACTCTTTTAATTCTCTCCCAAAATAAATTCATAACATATCAAGAAAGGAAAAATAAGTGGGGTGCACCTGTAATCCCAGCTACTTGGGAGGCTGGGGGTAGGAATCACTTGAGTTCGTGAATTCAAGACAAACGCCCCCTCCCCAGCAACACAGGGAAACAAGAAAGAAGGGAGGGCGGGCATGGTGGCACATGCCTGTAGGCGGCAGCCTAGGAAGCCACAACCATCGCGATTCGAGTCCCACCGGGGGCACATAGCGAGACCTAGTCCTCAAAAAATAACTGGGCATGGTGGCGTGCGCCTGTAATCCCAGCCACCTGGGAAGCTGAGGCTGGGGATTGCTTGAGTCTGTGATACCCCAGGCAGTGTGAGAGATACCTTGGTACCCAGGAGACATCAAAGAACTGCTCCAAGATTTTGCAAAGTAGGTGGAATATTCTGACTTTGCAGGTGAGAAACTAAGATTGGAGAGATCAGCTAATTTGCCCAAGGTCACAGGGCCAATAAATGACAAAACAGAGATTGATTCCCATAAATGACTACAAGAAACGTGGACTCTTTCTCCTCCCTATTAGTATTAATGTGAGAATCAGAAGAGGAAAAAGAAAGCATAGAAATGACCCTGGAAATGAGGGTATGTCCCATCTCTGTGACTTCAGGGTCACCTGCTCTTCCCATGCCTCCCCCAAAAAACAGAGATGGCAGTTGATAAAGCTTTGAGAAAAAAAACAAGGCACTGACTGTTGAAATTAAAAGAAAAGTTTTTTAAATCTTTTGTTGAAGGGAAATTCTGATGTGGGCCACTGGCTAGAGCTGGGAAATGTTTGTGTATGAAGGTCATTCATTATTTGGCATGTACGGATATATTATTCTTATTTAATAATTAATAAATTATTGCCAAAATCAGTAAATCCAAACTCCATTTTTGGAAAAACAGGTATTGATAGAAAATAAAGTCCCAGGTGTACATTCTGCTATTTCAGTTACAAAGGAACATTTGTAGGGAGGAATTGTTTCTAGTCTTTTAGAGGCTTTAGTGGGGGGGAAGGGGAGACTTGTGAGTTTACTAGGAAATGAGAGGTACTTGGGAGTAGTGGGAAGTCAGGTTCAGTGATTCATCATTTCCATTCCTGACTTTTGGAGGCTCCTTGAGAAGTTTCCTAGCCTCTCTGGATGGCTTTCTCCTCAGTTCCCCAGAGGTGTGGGAGTTAAATTTCAACACCTACACCTGGGGAATGACCTCACTGGTTAAATATTTTCAATGTATAGTTATTTGACTTGGTAATGTATTCACTTGGTTTAAAACATAAAAGGTATAAATAGGGATTCAGTGCTATCTCCCTCCTGCCTGCTCTTCTCCACGTGTCTTTAACACAGTCCCCAGTTTTATTTTGCAAACTTGCTGTGAAGTGCAAATAAAACAAAATGGATAGATGTCATCTGAGATTATTCTGTGGTGATACTATGTGAGATGATGACCCCTTTTATAGTTTCAACCATGTTTTCTGAGACTTCAAACACCAACACTTAACTAAACTACCAAATAGTCACCTTCCCAAGAAATTTTTACTTCGAATTTTTAATGCACAAAGGAGCCAGGCACGGTGGCGCGTGTAAACGGCAGCCTAGGAAGCCATGGCGGGGACCAGGAATCGCGGTTCGAGTCCCGCCAGGAGCAACGTAGTGAGACCTGGTTCCAAAAAGCAGCTGGGCGTGGTGGCGTGTGCCTGTAATCCCAGCTACCTGGGAAGCTGAGGCTGGGGATTGTTTGAGTCTGTGGTACCCCGAGCAACGTGAGCCTAAGGTTCCATAGGAAAATAGCGAGACCTAGTCTCAAAAAAAAAAAAAAAAATGCACAAAGGAAAGTGTTTAACCATTCCTATAGAACTTGATTGGTAACTGATTTTTCTTTGTTCTAGTTATTTATTTTCATTCTAAAGTTGTGCTTTTTCTGCTTTGGTAATAGAAGGAAAAGGGGAAAATTTATTTGGGGCTGTTTTGAGATTGTTCTTCTTTAGTTCAGGGCAAAGTGCACACGAAATAAAAATTTAACAAAATATCTTTAATTTCCTTTAAGTCAATTCAGTAGTTTTAATCCTCTGATGAAGAGAGCTTCCTTCTGCAATTATCAGAAAAGGGTGTACTGAGCAAATGAGCAGTAGTGTTAATGGGAACAGCAAGGAAAACAAGATAGTGTCTAGTCCTGTGCCTGGATATACAAGTTGTGTAGTTTTATAAAACGTTTACTTTATGAAAGCATGTTTAAGAACCGGCCGAGATAAACAAGCATTTTTGGCAAATCTTTCCATCGAAAGAGCCAATTTAATCTCAAATCTAAATTAATGGTAAATTTTAAAAGCATCCTCCAGGGCTTTTTCTTCCATGACAACTTTGGATAGATCTACAATAAGATAACATTTTATCAGAGCTACTCTCCTCCAATGGGAGATTTGACACAGAGATTTTTTTTTTTTTCTTGAGACTAGGTCTCGCTATTTTTGCCCGTGGAACCGCAGGCTCACGTGCCCGTGGTACCACGGACTCAAGCAATCCCCAGCCTCAGCTTCCCAGGTAGCTGGGATTACAGGCGCGCGCCACCACGCCCAGCTATTTTTGGGGGACTAGGTCTCGCTGGCCCCAGCCGCGACTCCATAAGCTGTCGCCTACAGGCACGCGCCACCGTGCCGGGCCCAGAGATTTATTGTAGTAACAGTGTCATGCTGCCAGTAGTGCTCACAATCTAACTCAACTCATTTAGGAAAATAAGAGAATGACAACGCTAGCCACTTTGTCAAGACAAACTTTAGGCCATGCACAGCGGGCGGCACACTGTGAATCACCGCAGGCAGTGTAGCCTGGGGATTGCTGCGTCTGTATATTTCCGGATACAGTTTATTTTTCCCTCCGTGCAATCGCCAGAATTAATTAATTAACGCCACTCATTCAGTTAGCCAGTCCACAGACATTTGTCAGGCGCCTACCGGGACATAAGCTGAAGATCCAGCGCCTCCCCGCATGGAACACAATTCCAACCAAGATTTAATTATCAATAATCTTTAAAAAAAAAAAATTTCTCAGGCCACCGTGCCTGTAAACGACAGCTCATGGAGTCGCGGCGGGAGCTGGGGATCCTGGGAAGCTGAGGCTGGGGCTCGCTGGAGTCCGAGCAACCCCGGGCAACGTGAGCCTGCGGTTCTCTGGGCAAAAATAGCCAGTCCTCGTCTCATTTAAAAAAAAAAAAATGATTAATCGATAACTTTAAGGGTGGTGGTGCTTTTTCCGAGCTTCACGGCTTCGCTCGAGACAAGGTGCCTACGTGTGAGCTCAGCGGCCGCTGCGCCCGCGCGCGAGGTCCGTCCTGAGCCGGGGCGCCGGGACCAGGCGGGGTCAGCCGTCGCTGCCCCCACTCCTCTCCTTCCCCCCCTCTCCTTCCCCCTCCCGTTTCCTCCGGCTCCCGCTCCCTCCAGCTCCAGCATAATTTCCCCGCTTGGACCACCGGAAATCAGCCTAGGGGGGAAAGGGCGGGGAGGGAAGCCGCCCGGCGCTGCGCGGGGGGGCGCACCCCACCCCCCGGGGGCGCATCCCCCCACCCCCCGGCTCCGCCCGGCGCCCGCAAGACGCGCCGCCCGCGCCCTCTCCGCCGGGGGCTCGGCGCTCGCCCACCTCTTCCAAATTTAACCGTTACCTAAATCCAAAGGGAAATGAGCAAACCTCTCGGACTGGGTGTCAAGGTATTTTCAGCCTCGTTGGGCGTATTTATCCCCAAGTGTTTCCACAACAAGCTATTTCGGGGCCGCGGGGCAGGTTTCGCTCTGGACGTGGCGGCCGCTCGCCGGCCTCCGGTGATGCGCGGCCCCGACCCCGGGGCGGCGCAGGCCAAGCGGGCGGCGGGGTTGGGGGTGCCCCGGGACGGAGGGATGGGGAGGCGTCCGGGCAAGTGGGCTCGGGAGCCCGAGTCAATCTGTGTCCTGAATCTGTGACTTTTTCTCACGGCGGAAGTCTCTCAGGCGCCAAGAGTCGTTGGTTTTCTTTCGAGTCATTCCTAGTGTGTCTCGGGTGCCCGGTGCCCGGGTCGCCCCGTACTTGCCACCCCCCCCCCGAGAAAAGCAGCGAGGAGGCTCCCCCCGGGAGAGCGGCTGCAAAGGCCGGGCCGGCCGGCTCAGCCCTAGGTCGCCTTGCGCCAAGGAGCGGCGCGCCCCGCCGCCGCCGCCGCTGGGGGTGAGGGGCGGGGGGAGGTCGGAGCGGCTGAGCGAACTCGTCCCCAACGCTCAGGAAGTGAGGCTGTGGTTTGGGGGCTGAACTCGGCGAGAGATTAAGAAGAAGAAGGGAAAAAGGCAGACAGCGCGGTTTCCAGCAGAGAGCAGCTCAGTTTGAAAACCCTTGGAGCGCGGTGCCCGCGCCCTGACCCCGCAGGTACGTCCCGGGCGCGCGGCCGCCGCTCCCTCCCAGTGGGGGGCGACCGCGGAGACCGGCGGGGCCCTGGCAGCGCCGGGGCGACCTGAGGGTGTTGCCGGGCCCGGCTTGCAGCTGGCCGCTGTGCAAGAGCGCTCCGGCCGTTGGGTCCTGGAGCGCCCATCGCAGCTGGGCTGCGGATCGGGACGGGGGACGGGGGAGGGGGGTGGTGGCAGGCGCGTCGGGCCCTTGGGTGGCTCTGCCGGGGAGCGGGATCCTTTCGGATGGCAACATCTGCTGGGGAGGCGGCGGCAGCTGGACTCAAGGAGTGGCCCCTCCGCGTCTTCAGCTTTCCCAGGCCTTGGCGGCGGAGAGGCCCCGCCGGCCCGCGTGCGCCCAGGGGGCCGCCCCGCCCTCTCCCTCCCCCCCCTCGCCACCAGCTGCTGGACTAGGCCTCCTTCCCACGCGCTCAGCTCTACCAGCCCCTGTCCACCGCAGCCTTCCAGAAACCGGCAGGGCCAGCCAGGATGCCGGAGATGCGCGGGGCAGCGGCCGGAGTGGGGCGTCGCCCCCGCCTAGTCCCGCGTCGCCGGAGTGGGGCGTCGCCCGCAGAGCCCCAGGGCCGGCCCCTCTGCCCTGGTCCAGCTTCGCGCCTACGCTGACCCCAGGTGCAGCCGAGCCCTCGGGTTTCTTCCGCCGCGTTCTCCTTTCCCTCGGTTTCTTTGGTAGTCTAACACATTGGATTCCGCGTGCGTGGCGTGTGCGCACAGCGCTAAAAAAGGCGTTTTCACCGAGTCCGAGGGAGACTGGAGCGGCAGAACCGCGCCCCAGGGCAGCGCGGCACCCCGAAACCTCCTGGACGCGGGACCCGAGGGGCCGACGCGGACGGGCAGCTCCCACGCTCCGTGGGGTCTTCGGCCGCTTGGGAAGCGGGCAGTGCTGCGTGGGGCCCCGCTGACTATCCCTCCTCAAGCGCGTCCCCAAGCCGCCCCCACCCCAGAGCGGAGACGCAGTGGGGCGTTAAGTGCCCCCCCCCCCGGGAGTGAGTCCCCAAGGACTCGTGGTGAGCCGTCCCGCGTCTTGCAGTGAGCGCCCCTCGGCCCCTAGCCTAGCCTGCGGTCGAAACCACGCAGAAGCCACGACGGAGGGGCCCATCCCCGGCCCGGGAGGCCCAGGGCCCTTACTTCTGAGCTAGCCTCATCGCGGAGAGCCGCTGTGCGCGGACAGCTGGGGGCTCGCGTGTCAGCGCGGCCCACACCGCCTCCGGGAGGCTGCGGACTCGAGTTCCCCAGGCCGCGCGGCCCGGGTCCCGCCCCCCACGCTGGCCGGCGGCGGAGCCCGGGGCGCTGCCCCGCCCCCCCTCCGGGCTGGCCTTTCGGCTCCGCCACCGGGCGAACTGATTGGCCCGTTCACGGGAGTGGCGCGCGGCGGGCGGCTCGCCGGCTTCCAGACCCTCTCCCGACCCGACTGTCTGGCTCCTGCGGGTTCCCCGCGCGTTACCGAGCGCCGCGCGTCTCTCGGCTGGGGCGCGCGGATCCATCGCCGCTTCCTGGGAGCAGGACTCCGGTGAGCGAGACAAAAAGTTTTTTTTTTTTTTTTTTGGACTTGGTTTTCGAGGTTAGAGCTTCAAGGTCTGGAAGTCGGGCACGGTGATGCGTGCCTGTAAGCGCCAGCCTTAAGGAGTCGCGGCGGGGTCTGGGGGCCGCGGTTCGAGTCCCGCCCGGGGCAACGTAGCCACGAGACCTAGTTCCAAAAAAATACCTGGGCGTGGTGGCGCGCGTCTGTAATCCCAGCTACTGGGAAGCTGAGGTTGGGGCTCGCTTGAGTCCGTGGTACCCCCGGCAACGTGAGCCTGCGGTTCCATGGGCAAAAATAGCGAGACGAGAGAGAGAGAGAGAGAGACAGAGACAGAGAGACAGAGACAGAGAGACAGACCGAGAGAAAGAGACAGACCGAGACCTTAAAGGTCTGGGATGACTCCTGCCCCACCCTGCCTGCTCACACCGCACCCCCGTTGGGGGTCAACTTTTTCTTCGAGTAGGGCCCGAGTGGGGGGGTAAGGATCACCGTGAGGGTCGCGACATTCTTCTGGAACCCAGACGGATCCACTGCCGTCATCTCTCTTCCCTCTGCCCCCAACTTGCCATCCTCCTGACCCCACCCCTTAGCGGTGCATAGGGATCACCGAGAGGCGACATTCTTCTGGAACCCAGGCCGATCCTCTGTCGTCCCCGCTCCTGCCCCCAACTTGCCATCCCCCTGACCCCGCCCCTAGCCTGCCCGGTGCACCCTCCGAGATTCCCTCCCCTTTCAGTCCGTAGCTGACGCTTGGAGGGCTCGGCTCGTGTCCGCTTCCCGGACCTCGGCCACCAGCTCCACAAACCCCAGCCCTAAACCGCCCGCGCGTCCCTGCGCACATCCGCGAGCGAAAGCAGAACCAGCCCGGCCTTGAGTGGTCGAGAGAGGCTAATTTGGCGGTTGAGGACGTCGGCTTTCCTGGGAGGTTGGTGTCTGAGCGAGTTTTGCTGGGGGGGGGGGGGGGGGGGGGGGGGGGGGGGGCAGAGATGTAGGTAGGGCAGTTGGAAAAGGACGGGCCCCGGCTCGGGCGCGTTTCGCAGCTGAGCTTTGGTGGCGGCGGCGGGCTCGCGCCACCTGTCCGAGTGCCACCTGGTGAGCGCGGCGCGGCGGGGCCAGGCCCCTCCTCTCGGGACCGTCCTCGCTCCTCCCCGGCCTGCGCTCTCCGCCTCGCTGCCCAGTCCCGGGCGCGGGAGGCGCTAACCCGCGTTTCCACCCGGTTCTCTCTCAGCTGTCCGCCTGGCCGGGACTGCGCGAAGGCTCGGCGTGACAGCGAGCGGACGACGGCTCCAAGGACCCTTGGCGCAGAGCGAGGAGCGCACGGGGTCACCATGCCGCGTTCCTTCCTGGTCAAGAGCAAGAAGGCTCACAGTTACCACCAGCCGCGCTCGCCGGGACCCGACTATTCCCTCCGTCTGGAGAACGTACCCGCGCCGAGCCGAGCAGGTGCGGGGCGCGCGGCGGCCGGGAGGGGCCGCTCCGGGGGCCGCAGGCTGCGCGGGGCCACCACGTCCTCCAGGAACGGGAGGGGCAGACCGACATCCCCCTTTACTGCCTTTTTATTTTGGTTTGTTCCCTACCGTCCGGTTCCTTCCGGACGTAGCGTCCAGGTGCCGCGGCCTCTCCGCTCCCGCCCTGGGATCCGGGAGGGGAACGTTCCCGGCCGGGTCTGGGGCGAAAGGGAGACGTCCGGTGCCACGGGCCGGGAAAACCCGGTCAAAAGCAAGCGGGCTCAGCCATAGCAGGTACCCTGCCTCCTCTCCGCAGACAGCACCTTGAGCGCAGGCGGGGCGAAGGCGGAGTCCAGCGATCGTTTGTCCCCCGAGTCGCCGCTGACCGAGGCCCCCGACAGAGCTTCGACCTCCCCAGGCAGCTGTGAGGGCAGCATCTGCGATCGGAGCTCCGAGTTTGAGGATTTCTGGAGGCCTCCTTCTCCCTCCGTGTCTCCAGGTAGGGACGTGTTGGGAACTCTTGGAGCTGGGCAAAAGGGCTCCTTCTGTGAGAAATGAAGTGAGCCGGGCATGGTGGCACGTGCCTGTAAGCGGCAGCCTGGGAAGCCGCGGCCGGGGCTTCCGCCCTTGGATCCGGAAGGTCCAAGGAACCCCTGGGTGGCGGTTCGAGTCCCGCCGGGAGCACGTAGTAAGACCTAGTTTCCAAAAAAATAGCTGGGCATGTTAGCGCGTGCCTGTAATCCCAGCTACCTGGGAAGCTGAGGCTGGGGATTGCTTGAGTCTGTGATAACCCCGGGCAACATGAGCCTGCGGTTCCACCGGCAAAAATAGCGAGACCTAGTCTCAAAAAAAGATATGTGAGGATGAAGTGGGCCAGCTTTGAGCAGGGAACTGTTAAATGGGTGACTTTCCTAGAGGCGGGAGCTAGTTAATCAGAGCAAGGGGCGCTGTCAGGAGTCATCTTGCTTCTCTGGGACTGGAGACTCACCGGCATAATCTGCTACCTGAGTTCCCTGACCAGACCTGGCTACTCATCCTTAACATTCGTTTGCATTCAGTCGGTCTAAGGAAAAAGAGGTGTCATCTCTACTGGCAGCAACGACGGTTCGTTTTCTGACCAATTTTCAGAAATAACTGGGATCCCAAAATCTAGACTCCCCCGAGTCACAAATGAATGGGGGTTGAGTCGTCTGAGAAAAAGTGTCATTGCTTGTTAAAATTAAGCTCACTCCAGCTGCGTTGGCCTGACAAAGACGGATGCTAAGTAACGAAAAGGGAACCGGGACATATACCTCGGCCCTAAGCTAGGTCTTTGCAGGCCCATATTGGGGGCCCATTTCGTTTTTTCGTTCTGCAAGATTGACTCTGTCTTGGGGACCATCCCACCCGTTTCATTTCCAGCCAGCAGTTGAGTTTCCCAAAGCACAGACTGCATGCTGGATGAGGGTTAGGGGAAGGAGAACGCAGACCAGCTGACTTGGCTAAGGGCCTGTTATTTCCAGGTTGTATTTACCAGGTTGCATTTAAAAGATGGCCCCTACCCCCATCAGAAACTCAGCGTGTTGACTTGAGTGCATTGTGTTAGGAGCTTGTGACCCGAGGGTTCTTGACTGTGCTGGGCGAGGGCTGGGCTGCACGGATGGATCTCAGGAGCAGTCTCAGTGAAGAAGCAAGCCTGGACTGGTGCATGTGTATACATGTACAGATTTGTAAATCCATATTTACTTAGAGAAAGTGTATTGGAAATCTGATTTTGGCAAAATTCATGTGGATGGGGTGGGGGTGCGGAAGGCCATGAATTCGAAGCTCTATTACCCTTGCAGATAGTGGCTAGCTCTTAACTGTGTGTCCTCTAAGAAATTTGGGTCCCCATGCCTGTCAAACTTTGACCAGAATGGGGGAATGGGGAATTTGGGGCAGGTAGTTTCAAGCCTCAAAGCTTTTCCCCACTCTTTGCCCCGTTGCTGTCTGCATAAGGGTATTTAACAACTTTGAAGAATGTTAATCTTTTCCAGTTGTGTTTTTTTTTTTTTTTACCCCCTCCACCCCAATAGATGGCTTGGGTAGGCCACACCGCCTTTTATTGGTTCCCTTCCTCAGTCCTTATCAATAACACGAGAGGAAAAGACTAGTGGGAACATGTAGGTGCAGGGGTAGGGCCATCTATCTTTGCTCACAGTCTCTATACAGAACCCATAGGATCGTGGT
>PVHY01006649.1:46851-73119 GCA_004024945.1 Uropsilus gracilis
GGGGGGGGGGGGGGGGGGGGGACTTTCTGGAACCCAGGGGAGCGTCTAGCGCTTGGATGCTCTCAACAAGCAACACCCGCGACTGGCATATGCCAGCCGGTGGCCTCAGCTGCGAGGTCGATAGCCTGACCGCACGCCCTCTTGTGCCCCCACAGCCTCAGAGAAGTCGGTGTGCCCGTCCCTGGACGAAGCCCAGCCCTTCCCCCTGCCCTTCAAGCCGTATTCTTGGAGCGGCCTGGCGGGCTCTGATCTGCGGCACCTGGTGCAGAGCTACCGCCCGTGTGCGGCCCTGGAGCGCGGCGCGGGCTTGGGCCTCTTCTGCGAGCGGACCCCAGAGCCCGGTCACCCCGCCGCACTGTACGGCCCTGAGCGGGCAGCGGGGGCCGGGGGCCCCGGGGGCGGCAATGCGGGAGGCGGCGCTGCGGGCGGCTCGGGCCTGGGGCTCTACGGCGACTTCGGACCCGCAGCCGCAGGGCTGTACGAGCGGCCGGCGGCGGCGGCGGGCGTGCTGTACCCAGAGCGCGGTCACGGGGTCCACGCGGACAAGGGCGCCGGCGTCAAAGTGGAGTCGGAGTTGCTGTGCACCCGCTTGCTGCTGGGCGGCGGCTCCTACAAGTGCATCAAATGCAGCAAGGTGAGACTCCCGCGCGCCTCGCCCACATCCCCGCGCCCGCACCTCCGGCCCGGCCCGGCCCGCGCCCGGACGGCGCCCGCGCGCCCCCGCCCCCGCCCCTCTCAGCGGCCCTCTCCCCGGCCCCACCCGCCTCAGGTGTTCTCCACGCCGCACGGGCTCGAGGTGCACGTGCGCAGGTCCCACAGCGGCACCAGACCCTTTGCGTGCGAGATGTGTGGCAAGACCTTCGGGCACGCGGTCAGCCTGGAGCAGCACAAAGCCGTGCACTCGCAGGTAAGAGCGGGGCTCCCGGCCGTAAGAGGCCCTGCCCAGGTCTTCGGATTCGGGCATCTGCTGCCCGGAGCAGCTCCGGCGGCTCTCCAGCTGGCAGCTTTCCCCCTGGACTTAACCAGGACTGCCCCCAGCCTCTCCCACTGCTCCAGTATCCCATTGCCCACTTGCAGGCTTTTCAGCGAAAAGGTGGGTTGGTGGTCGGCTGGCACCTCCTGACTGTCACTCAATCTGCGTCGGTCTCTCCCGACTGAAAAAAGAGGCTCTCGGCTCAGAGCCTTCAGTCGCATATTTGTCCTGCGGTTATTTCGTTCATTTGTTTATAAATATTTGCAGCCCCAGCGCTAGAAAATCCGGTACCATACAAAGCCCCAGACAAGATGCCCCCAAGGCGATTGCAATTTAGCCGAGAGACAGAGGGTAGATAAGAAATAAGTACAAAGCTGCCGAGATGGAGAGTGCTCACTGAGACTTGCTTACAAGAGTATCCTCTCACCTCTTTCAAGCAACCACACTCCCTGAAGGAGGGGGAGGGTAGGTGGGGGAGAATCTCTAGAGACTTTGGAGGGTAAGCCTCCAGTTGAGGAGAATGAAGTGTTTGTAAATGAGTGTCAAGAAAAAAAAAAATCAGGGTGGGGACACTTTTTTTTTTTTTGCCTTGGGGTGTGGAGGGTTGTGGGTGAAAAGTGTTTTGGTTAAAAAAGTGTTAAAGGCGAAGAAGATAAGGGTGGGGAGGGTGGGATTGGAAATAGAGGGGGATTATCAGGCAATCTATATGGAAGGGGATCTTGAAAGAAGGGAGAAACCAGACTTTGAGGAATTTAGGATCAAGGTGGTTGGTGGTGAGGAGAGTAACAGCCTGATGATGTAGTAGGAATGCCACATTTTTCTCTACACAGGAAAGGAGCTTTGACTGTAAGATCTGTGGCAAGAGCTTCAAGAGGTCCTCTACGCTGTCCACTCACTTGCTCATTCACTCAGACACCCGGCCCTACCCCTGTCAGTACTGTGGCAAGAGGTTCCACCAGAAGTCAGACATGAAGAAACACACCTTCATCCACACTGGTGAGCTGAAGACTCTTGCTTGATTTGAACACAGTACTGGGTGGTAGTGTTGTGTGTGTGGAGGGTGGGGAACATCATTTTTCACCCCCTCCCCTCTGAGGCTAATATAACTCATTTCTGTGTGATAGTCTGGTTCCAGAGTGAGTGATGGAAAAGACCTCCCAGATGGAGTTAATCACTGCAGTGAGTTAAAGAAATCAAGGAAGCTGATTCTTTTAGGTTCATTTACATAAGAGCTCTCCCCAGAGGGGTCTTGATTGGGTTTGCATCTGAAGAGCCATTCAGCAGGTCAGCAGCAGGTTCTCAAGCCTTGCAAAGAATATTTTCTTTTAGTTTAGCAGCTGCTGCAACTGCTGCCTGCTCTCCGTGAAATATGAAGCTCCAGGGTTCCTCTCACAGCATTGCTCTAAATATTTACCTAGAGGTTGAGGACTTTCTCTAGGGCTCCTACCCAGCATTTTGGGGGAAGGACTATATATTTAGTCCTGGCTACATATTTAGGCATCTAAAAGCTTGTTCTGCTGGAGGAGGAAAAAACATATTACGAAGCTCTCTGCTGCACACTTTTTAAATGCATCATCTTGTTCTGTGCTCACAGATCTCACTGGCAGAGATTATTCTTTTTTCTTTTTTTTTTTTTTTTTTGAGACTAGGTCTTGCTATTTTTGCCCATGGAACCGCAGGCTCACATTGCCCATGTTACCACAGACGCAAGCAATCCCCAGCCTCTGCTTCCCAGGTAGCTGGGATTACAGGCATGTGCCACCACGCCCAGCTATATTTTTGGGGAACTAGGTCTCGCTACGTGCCATGGGAGATGAACCACGATCCCTGGCCTCAGCGGCAGCTTCCTAGGTTGCCACTTACAGGCATGCACCACCATGCCCAGCCAGAGATTATTTTTAATCCCTATTTCAGAGATTAAGAAGGTAAGCCACAGAAAGGTTTAGGTGACCTGCCTTGGGTCACACAGCTCACATGTGGCAGGGTCCTGTCTTCTGACCTCAAATGTCTATGCTCTTAACCACTGTTCATTGTATTCTATTTTCAGAATCATGTGGGTGGGCAGATATAGAAGGTTTCTATTTGCTTGTTGTCCTTTTCAGCATATTAGCAAGTTCATGCCATAATAATGACAAGTTTTTCCTAGTGTAATCTTCATAATTTACAAAATACTTTCAAATCTATCACTTTATTTAATCTTGAAACTCTGAGAGACTGAATCATTTACCAAACATCACATCATGGGACCTTGAAATTCTCTGGCTTTTAATCCTAGACTCTTTCCCTAATACTTGTGTGTATGTGACCATTTTGCAGCAGGGTGTACTTTCTACCAGTCAATAAGATTTCCACTCAGAATTCTGACTTTTATTTTCATTTTTTATTTATTTATTTTTTTGAGACTAGGTCTCACTATTTTTGTAGCTTCCTAGGCTGCCGCTTACAGGCATGCGCTACCATGCCCAGCCTGACTCTTATTTTAGTATATGAATACTGGTTTAGAACAAATTATGACTTGTTCCAAATACCCACCATTGATATTTATAGAATGGTGTAGATGCCTTGTCAGAAAATCTTGGATAATAACCTATATTAATCATGTCCTTTTGCCTCCAATTTCCATGTAACTCTCCTCTGAATAAAGGTATTTAAGACACTTACAAAATACAAATATTACCTTCACTGAATGAGACATTCAGCCCTTAGCAAACGTTTACTATAGCTAGAATTCATTTCTCAGATTTGTTAGACCCTGAGGAGCTAGGATAGATTTTTTTTTTTTTTTTAAGAATAGGTCTTGCTATTTTTGCCCGTGGAACTGCAGGCTCACATTGCCCGGGGTACCATAGACTCAAGCAATCCCCAGCCTCAACTTCCCAGGTAGCTGGGATTACAGGTGCCTGCCACCACGCCCAGCTGTATTTTTGGAACTAGGTCTCGCTACCGGCCCTAGGCAGGACTTGAACTGCCATCCGTAGTCCCGGCCGCTTCATAGTTCTGGCCGCTTCATAGGCTGAAGCTTACAGGCATGAGCCACCCTGCCTGGCCAAGATAGGATAAATTTTGATGAGTAGTTCCTTATCAAGGAAATCTGAAACATAATGATAGGAAGGGACACAGCAAGAGGGACAGAGGTTTTCTGAAAAATGAACATCAATTTTATACTTTTAGCAAGACCAAATAATGACTATCATATCATGCTGAGGCTATCTGGAAATCCACGCTATTTACCCACATGAGTTAGGGGAAAAGATAAAACCTTTTCTGTTTTTGATGTCTCGATTTATGGTGAAAAGTTGCTGATACATAACAAATCCTGTAATTACTCTCATAAAAAGAAAGTAAAATCAAGTGGGGGGGGGAGGATCAACAACGTTAAGAAATTCGCATGGTCTTAGGAAAATTTGGCCTAACTTCGGATTTCTCAAAGTAGGTTTTTTGAGAAATGTCATGCTTTAGATATTCTGTTGTCCTTCAAGAGCAGGAAAGAAGATAGATTCACTGGTCCACACAAACTAACACCCACTTGGAAACTCAGATTTGAAAACTTCCTCTGAATTTGAAGTCACATGGTTGGAAGGACAGCCTCCCTCCCCCTCATGTTGAACATCTGCTGTGGGAGCTCTTTGCTTCTAAAGTTAGGGGAGTCTTCTCAGGGTGGCTTCAGCTGCAAGTCTGGGCTGGGGACATGGCTTTTGCTCTGTTTCCGTTCAGCAGGAAACGGTTTGAGGCCTTTGGCTGGGAACCCCCACTCTAAAAGTCTTTCACCTGGTACACCCATGTCTTCCCAGGACTTGTGTTACAAAACGTCACCCTTCAAGTTGTGCAACCAGCTGGCCCCAGGAGCATGTGGGTCACAGTGAACCCCTCTAGTTTTATCAGACTCACACTTCCTCCTCTCCCCACTTCTATTCCTGCAGGTGAAAAACCCCACAAGTGCCAGGTGTGCGGCAAAGCATTCAGTCAGAGCTCCAACCTCATCACCCACAGCCGCAAACACACAGGCTTCAAGCCCTTCGGCTGCGATCTGTGTGGAAAGGGCTTCCAGAGAAAAGTGGACCTCAGGCGGCACCGGGAGACTCAGCATGGGCTCAAGTGAGCCGCCCAGCTGGGCTACAGCTGCGGCTACACAACACTACAGAGGGCAGCCACCCCACCTGCACCACCCACTTCGACTTTTCAGGTCCCCTACTTCAGTCTACAGATTCCATTAGGGTGACAACCTCACCTTACTTCCTGGAACTGCCAGGGGGGATAAGTTACCTTTTTCCAAAGTTCAACTTTAAGTGACCATCAAATGACTCACTGGGATTTGGATGCATCAGGTCATTTCCTGGACATCTGAAGACTGGAAGTCAAGAAGGGATCAGAAAAATACTTTCCATTTCCAGCCTTACTTCACAGACAGGAAGGTCTGTGGGCTTTTTTCCCTCCTCCACCTGATCTACTCCAGAAGACTGGTGTGGAAGAAGAGGAATCACCATTTACAAGGTAGACAGACATAACGCCTATGTTACCTTCTTATCTAGAATGAAGAATGGGTTTTGTTTTTGTTTTTTACTTCTGGGGAGTCTGTTGACCTTTTTCTGTTGGGTGCTACCTGTAAATCTTGGAGAAATCGTTTCTCTCATGTGAAGACTGGTTCAGACATTGACTTGGGGGAGTCTTATACTTTCAAAAATACAGGATACACTGGTGAATCTGCCTCAAGAAGGAGCGGAAGAAAAGTGAATTTGGTGAGGAGAGATCAGAGGGCCTCCTTGCAGGGCCTGTGTCCTCAGAGGAGTTGAAATCAGAAAGCAATTCCTTTGGAGGAGCTGTCAACCATTCACTCAGTAGATGTCTAAAACGGTCAGTTAGGATGGTACCAGGCCCTGTGCTAGGTGCTGGGGAGCCCCTACCCCTTCTGCCCTTCAAAAGCTAACAGTTGTACCTCCAGTGGCTGGGTCTGTTCTTTCCCTCTGAGGAAACTCTGAGAAGACAAAATGGAATCATTCTTGATCATTCCCTTCTGACCCATGTGGATTTTATCAAGCATAAAGGAAAAGTAGCTGAACAGATACTTTAAAGATTCGTGTGTATATTCAGTTTTTTCATGAAGCTGATATTTTTATCATATCTAAGCTAGCAGGCAATTGTACGATGGGGGGGGAGGAATGTGTTATTTTTACTTTGGTGAGGTTTGTAAATGTTTATAGATCTTCTGGAGTATATTATGTTTGTTAATACATATTTATTAGATTGATGTTTTAAGTTAATAAAGTATTAAGACTCATATATTGTATTTCATTTAGACAGGGTATTAGGAAAAGACCTCTTTCAGTCCATATGGGGAGATGGCACTTAAGGAAACTACAGCAAGGAGTAAAAGTAAAGCAGATATCCAGAAAAGTATAAAATCTAATTGCTCTGATTTTTATGTGCTTTTCCCTATTCTATGCCCCAGAAACCCTTTTTTCTTAACAGAAAAACTAGAGGTGCAAAATTAAACTTCTAGTTCGTAGAATCCCTGACGGTCCCATATTCTCTTATTCTGAGAATTTCAGGATTTTTTTTCAGAGGCCAGAGACTTACAGATGAATGAAGAAATCACAGGTCTCGGTTAAAAAGATCTGAATCTTAGTCACAGCTCTGTCACTGACACATCATATGACTTAACCAAATATTTTTAACTCCCTCTGGTTTCCTTGAATTTAAAATGTAGACATGGTTCTATCTTCTCAGTTCAACCCTGACTCCTTCGGTTCTGTGGAGGCTGGAGGGGAAAGAATCAGATTAGTGTGCTGCCTCACTAAGAGTGAACTCGATTCATGTGTTGGAGGAGGCAGAGGCAGTAAAACTGGGATCTGGGGTGGCTTCTGCTCTGACCCACCTGTAGGAATTCCCACATAAATTAATCGTTTAAGGGGCGAGGGGAAGGGGAAAATTAATCCTTTAAGAGAATGAAACTAGAGTAAGTTCCTGACTTAAACCCTACTACCGGTGCTCTTTCTAACCTCTCTGAACTGCTCAAATCACACATTGACTGAGAATCTAGTGTGTCCTTGGCTCTGTTCTGGGGTACTGGGGATAGAGCAGTAAGTGCTATGTCCTGCAAAACTTTATTTGGTCATGGGTGGATCTCCAACTTCAGAACAGTGCCTGACACACAGTAATAGAGCAGTAAATATTTGCTAGATGGTACATGAACAAACAGAATATAAACTATCATGGTTGTCTCTGCTCTGTATAACAGAGAGAAGCCTCAGCGTACACACTAATAGAACACAGGGCTTTTCTGAGCTGGTTGGTGGCGGGGGGGAGGCAGGGGGATCTTTGATGCTGCTTTTCTGCTGTTTCTCTAAATCTCAGCCCTTGGCTGTCTTCACTTCCTTTCAGTACCATGTTGTTCATGACAATTTATTCTCATTAAATTTTGTTATTATAGTGTTATTATATTAAAATTTGTTATTATAGTGTTATTATAGTTTAGGAGGTAATTATAAGGTGGTTTTCCAGAGGAGATGGAGAAACATTTACAGCATCCAGGGACCACTTCCTAATGTCCTGGGGAAGAAAGCTGCCAGTGAATAAAGGACAAAATCTCTTCTACAAAATTCAGTATGCGCATTGGTTGATTATTTCCAACCTGGTTTATAAAAAGTGAAGAAGTTACATGGATGGAGTAGAACAGATTGAAATCTAGGTGTCTGCTCTGCTCTGCTCTTCCCTTAGGACACTTAGAACTTTTGGTTCATTTTCATATTTCCTGTTGATGCTATAAATGAGGAGTTGTAATTTTAATGTTCACAGTACACCTTTTCAGAAGAAAATATCTTGATAGTCCCAGTTTAGAATCAAAACAAATTACTGAACCTGTTACCGTGTGAAATTTGAAGATTGCAAATATCTCCTTTAATGTTATTACTTGACTCCATTAAAAATAGATTGTGAATATTCCATGTCACATTATTCATGAGGCAGGCTCTGTGCCTTTTGTCTGCTGAAGTAATAGTAGAAAGGGTAACAAGAGACACCAGAGCACACCTTTGTTTCTTTCACTAAATTTTTAATAACACCTCCAGCTAGCCAGTTGGTGAAGCTCAGCTCTTGCATAAAAGTGGAAAAGCACAGCTATCTCAGAAGACCAACCCTTTGAGCAGCTAATTTGAGTTTGCCTTCATCTACACCAGAGATGATTAAATTACCTATCAAGTGTGCTGAGCTATCAGGATTCAGGCCATGTAAAAGGTGAATTTCATCTGATTGATTTGAGACGGGAATGGAACAATTGAGTTTTCAAAGCCCCGCCTTAATGAAAGGGATCTCCAAGTTTGAAGTTTGAGTCAGGCGGTAGGGTACTTGACTACAGGGCTTTGAAAATTGGGTGGCAATAGTGATTTCCCCCAGGTCATTTTGTTCTGTTTCTGTGTGTTTAACTTGATTACTTATAGAGAAATGAACTGAAAGGAAAACCTCAAAAGACACAATTACCTTTTACTGTGCATTCCTAGAACACTATATGCTTAAATCTCTGCTACTATAGTAAAAAGCAAAAAAAATTTTAGCATGTTTTATTCATTAAATAAAACAAAACAGAACAAAAAACACTAAAGAAATTTCACTCCAAATACTTATAGCTTAAAAGTTATGGTTCCTTTTTATAGTGTTCCTTTCCAATTATTGTGGGTATTTTTCACCCTGTAATCGGTATTTGCAATTTATGTTTAGATAGCTCTTTTATTTATTTACTTATAAGGACACATACTTAAAATGGAAATATTAATATTTTACAATGAGAATTTTGACTATTGAAATTTGAAATCATATTTATTATGACTTTTTCAGTCATTGAGAAAGTTCTAAAATCCTGCTTTAAAGTTATTCATCCTTTAAATAAAAAATTTCAAGCATATTAGAAATTTCAGAGAAAAATAAACATGAGTGTATCCATGATTCTTCTATATTTACTTTAGGTTTAGCTTTGAAATTAAATATTACAGACATAGTTGAATATTTTCTGCACTATTTTTTAGTTTAAAATATGCTATATTTTACTATGTAGCATTCTATAGCATATTTAGATTAAAATATGCTGTTTTACTATATAGCATACTATAGCATATTTAGATTAAATTCAACTATGTAATATTTTATTTTAACCTAAATATGCTATGTAGTATGGTTTCATATGTTTACATCCATGTCTTGCATTTTTTACTCAAGAATTTATTTCTGAGATTTAGTCATATTGGCACATACAGTTTTGCTCATTTATCTTAATTGCTGCATAGAGAATTCCTTTGTAAGAATACTTGATTACTTATATATCCTGTTAGAAAAGTTTTGATTATTTCTAATTTCCCTACTACAAACAATTCTAAAACAAACTAACATATCTGTTTGTGAAAAAGATTATTTAGAGTATATACTTGAGAATGGAAATGCTGGGCATTATCACGTTACTGTGCAAAATACTTCTACCAGTTTATATTGCCACCAGTGGTATCAAGAATTTCTGTTGCTTGGTATTGTCAGATTTTTAAAAAGTTTGCCAGTCAGATGGGTGTGAAACACAATTGTGATTTGCATTTCCTGACAGGTTTCATTTTCTGTGAAATGCTTATTTATGTACTTTGTCCATATTTTAATTGGGATCTTTGCTTTTAATCATTTTATTTAAAAAATTTAATTCTCAGCACTCACTGCTTTGCTAGTTACTGTGCTGTACACACCTTTCAGTCTTTTGCTTGACTTTGGTTGGAGAACTTGTTTGTTGACTCTTTGAAGTGTTAATGTGGTCAAAAAGTTTGTTTTTTCCTTTATAGATTATGATTCTTATATATTAACTATAATAATCCCTTCCACTATTGGTGGTTATAAGCTCATCTATATTTTCTTCTAAAAACAATAAAATATTTGCTTAAAATATTAGCTTTTAACTCACTGATATGTGTATGCTATGAAGTAGAAGCTAGTCAAAAATAATTTTTTTCTCACACTAATAACCAATTTATCCAACACTATTTATTACAAATTCTATCCTTTCCTCTCTGATTGTAATATCACCTCTGTTAAGCTTCTCTTTCTATATGCTTCTGTCTCCGGGTTTTCTGATCCATCCCACTGGTCATTTTGTTGGTCTCTATGCCAGAGCCATAGTGTCTTAGTTGCTAATATAGGAAATACTAGAGAAGATTCCCCTGATCTGTTTCACGCTCTTTGGGAATATCATGGGAATACCTTTCTTCTTGCTTGTTGAAAAACTATTGGAATATTTATTTGTAGTATATTATTTAATTGGGTAATATTGAAGTCATTTTGACACTGATTTTTCTTTCATTAACATGGTATTGTACTAATTTATTTAGCTCTTTTATGTATTTCAATGAAATTTTATAATTTTTGGCATAATTTTTCCCCTTTTCTCATTGCTCTCACATTTAAAAAAAAATGCATTTCCAAGTTATCTGCTGCTGATGTATGGCAAAATTCTGGATTTTAAATATATTGATCTTGTATCATGAAACTTTATTGTAGCTTCTTTCTAAACTTTTGTTTACCTTATAAATAAAAGTGTGCAGTTTATGTAAGATAATCATAAAGTATGCAGATGATTATAGCTTGGTTCTGGTCTTTCCAGTGACTCTTCAGTTACTGTACTAACCAAGGTTTTATTTAACAGGGAGGAGATGGGCATCCTTGTCTGATTCTGAACTTTCTGGGAAGTTTTACAGTGCAATGTGATTTTTTTGGAGTCTGTTTTGGCAGATAACTTTTAGAAAAAAATCTGGCTAAGAATTTCTATTTCTAAGACATGTATCTGTAAACTTCTCTCTGGAAGGTATTTCCCTCACTGTACTGGGAAGATGTGGTCTTCTGATGTCTTTTCAGTGGAGAAAGCAGAACTTGAAATACCTTCGTTTACTGTGTCTTCCTTGGTAAATTCCATAGTTGACCTTCCCCTTTTCTCTTTCACCACAAATGCCCTGATCTTAGCTAAGCTATTTAATGTGATGTCTTAAGCCATGTGGTGTTACTCAGTTATGTTGGGTCTTTTCCAAGTATATAGGCGGCATATAGATTATTACTACACTTCTTTTTACCTTTTTCCCCCCCTCTTAACAGAATTTCTGTTTCCGCTTGGTAGGTGTTTGTTTGTATTGGTATCAGATTCAATTGTATGATTTTTTTGTTACTTATGAGAAAATCTTAAGATTTTATTTTTTGTCATTGTGGTAAATGACATTTAAAGATTTTTCTAAAGCTTATTTGCCCTTGCATGACTGGGGGGAGCAAACCCCAACTTAGTGACTTCCTAGACTGCATTGTTGAATTTGGTTTGTTGAACTTAGGATGTTTGCATGTATGTTTATTAGAGAAGTTGGTTTTTATCTCTCTTCTCATAGTGTCCATATATGGTTTTGATGTCATGGTTTACTCATCTCGAAAGAAAAGGGCAACATTTCCACATTTTCTGTTTTCTGAACAGTTTGTAAAAGATTGGCATTATGTTTTTCTTTGGGTGTTTGCTTAGAACTCAACTGCTTGTTTTGTTTTGTTTTGGTGAGGAAAGGTATCTTAAGTGACTATAAGACTATTCGGGTTTTCACTTTCTTCTGAAACCAGATGTCATAGATTGTATATTTCAACAAATGTTTTTGTTTCAAGTTTTCAAGATTAATTACCACAGTATTTTAAAATCAATATGAAATAGTCTGAAAAATTGTCATTTTCTCATCTTAAACAAATCTCTACTGTACCTAGCTATGTTCACTATTTTATTGTAGTAGTGTTTATTTGTACCTTTATTTTCTTGATAGTTTTACAAAAGTTTCTATTTTATTGTTTTTTGCTATCCATCCATCCATCCATCCATCCATCCATCCATCCATCCATCCATCCATCCATCCATCCACAGGGTTGTTGCAAATCCACGGACTCAAGTGATCCCCAATCTCAGCCTCCCGGGTAACTAAAATTACTGGCGCACGCAACCATGCCTGGCTCTTTGCCAGATATTTTCATTGCCATTTTCTTTCTTCTAGATATAACCTTAAGATTTCTTACTCAACAGATACATCATTTATAACTACAGAGAAATAAAAATTTCTGATAATATTTTTCAGTAATTTTTCATTAGTGAATTATAATTTACATGTTGATAAAAAATGATCTACAGGATGTTAATTATCTGAGATTTGTTTAGATTTATTTTATGACTTTTTCCACTTTTATGGATAATGTATTTGAATGTATATTTTTAAATTATGAAGTACAAGTTCTACACATGTCCATTAGTTTAAATCTTCTGTAATCTAAATATTTTTATCTGCTAATTGACCAATCATGGAGAGGGATGTAGTAAATCTCTAGTGGTGGTTGTTGTAAATTTCTCCTTTGAATTCTGTCAAGTTTTTCACTTTCTCACATTTTGATGTTTGCATATAGGTGCATAAAATTTCAAATTATACTGTAACCCCCAGTAATTGTTCCTTTCTATCATTATTCTGTTATGCTCCTTATCTTTAACAGTCCTTTTTTACTTTAAATTTAACTTGTCCTATTATATCATAAAGTTATATCAACTTTCCTTTAGTTGGTTTTTACATAGTATTTTTTATCCTTTTGTTTTTAATCTCTATATCCATAAGGATATATTTAATGTGTATCTTTGTAAACAGCATCAAAGGAATTGTTGCTTACCCTTTAAAAGACTTTCTGACATGAGAAAAATATAATTTCCAGTTGAAACTTTATAATTTCTGGTTTTATTTTATAGTTTTTAGTGTTTTACACTAACCTTTTGATTTCTGAGCAACTTAATCCAGTGGGAATCTATTTGCTGTTCTCTCATTTCCAATAGACTTTGACTAGTTAAAAATGATATACACCTACACACTTGGGAGAGAAAAATACTCAGATTCTCTGTCCAGAAGAATTAGATACGGCTTACAACTGACAAGTCATTTTCTGGCATTCGAGGAAGGATTCTGATTTACAGGATTTTTTTTTTTTTTTTTAAGCCTGAGTTTGTTGTAACTCAGAGGAGAAACAAAATCAGGAAGTTAGATTTGTTTCTTACTAATTTTACAAACTTCATTCAGAATTTTTTTTTTTTTTTTGGTAAGTTAGGAAGCGTAGTTTCAATTCTGTCTTTTAACATGAATTAGACAATTTCCTAAATTGCCCTTTCTGAGAAGTAAAACTGATTGGCACGCCTGTGGAGATTTTGCTGCAATGGCAATTCCCAAGATGTTCTCAGGGTGAGGAAAGCTGACCATCTGACTTTTTGAAAGAGTCAGAAACCATACTTTCCTTATTTTTTGTTAAGCATGTCTGTATTTCACCTCTTGGACATACCTTCCCAGAGATTCACTCAAACTCCACTTCCTCTTTTCCGGTACTGAAACTACTGTTCAGGGGACTCTAATAAATAAGAATAACCAGTCTTAATTCGGCTAAGACAGCCCAACCACACTGTATTATTTTTGTATGCCATCTCTTTGACCTATCTTTGTGTAGTGTTTTGCTATATCATGTCTTCAGGTACTAGATAAAAGAATATATAAAAAGTTAAAGGCATATGAACTTAAAAACTCAAATCAAAGTTTCTTTGATTTTTAAATCCTCCCTTTTCTCTATGAGTTTACAATCTAAACTGATAACATGAGGGCATATTTCAGTTGTGTCCAACTAACTTCTTTTACTTGGAAGAGAATTAACATCTGGAAGCTATAGAAAAGAGGTCTGGATTATCCCATTTCATCAACTGCACAAGGGTGGAAGCTTTGTGGCTTAGTATTTCATCTGGTAATCTACCTCTTCATTTATGATTCAGAGAAGACAGGAATGAATTCAAGTCAATAGGTGCTTGTAAGTTTCTGTCTATGGACTATGGCTCTATGTACCATGTATAGAATATTAGATTTAAAAAAAAAATCATAGTATAGCAAAGTCATTCTACACTAATAGGTTTCTTAATTTTTATTTGATGGTTCACAATTCATGCCTAAGGTCATAACCACATAGAAGCACTGATCAAGATAGAGTTCTCTGACTGACAGACTGCTAGGCACCACATGTGCTCTGATTATCAGTCACATGAAATATTGGACAGTAGTTTAGGAACACACAGCAGCTCAAGCATTAGTGCCAGAGATTTAGCTGATCCGTGGGTACCCCAAATTGACCAGACTTTATGCATCATTAAGGATCATGTGATCACTTGTTCAAGACTGGAAGAGTCCAGGTTTGAGAAGTGAATATGAAATTTCCTAAGAAATCTGTTATCTTAGAGAAACAGAACAGTTTAGTGAAAAGTAATATTGAATTGGGAATCAGGAGGTCTATCTGTGTTAAGGTCCTTCAGAGATTTAAAAAAAAAACTAGTAAGATTATGTATATGGTTATACATACATACACACACACTTCTATTTTATATTACAAATCTATTGTAAGGAGTTTGCTCACATGATAATGGTGGCTGAGAAGTCCTAAAATGAGCCGTCAGTAAGTAAATGAATGCCTGTGGTGTAGCTCCAGTCTAACTCCAAAAGACTGCAAATGAATACAGTTGATGGTGTCAATTCCAGTCCAAAGGCAGAAGACCAGTGTCCCAGTCAATCAGGCAAAGGTAACCTCTTTGTTTCTATTCAGTTGGTTTGGTCTTCAGTTGACTAGGTGAGACCTATAAACAGGCCGGGCACGGTGGCTCGTGCTTGTAAGCTTCAGCCTATGAAGCGGCCAGGGCTAGGGATCGCGGTTCGAGTCCCGCCTGGGGCCTGTAGCGAGACCTAGTTCCAAAAAAATAGCTGGGCGTGGTGGTGCGCGCCTGTAATCCCAGCTACCTGGGAAGCTGAGGCTGGGGATTGCTTGAGTCTGTGGTACCCCGGGCAACAAGAGCCTGCGGTTCCATGGGCAAAAATAGCAAGACCTAGTCTCAAAAAAAAAAAAGAGACCTATAAACATTAGGATGGAAAATCTGCTTTATTCAGTGCACAGATTCTATTGTTAGTCTCACCCAGAAACACTATCTGAGACAAACCAGAATACTATTTGATAAATGTCTGGATGTCCCTTGTCCCAGTTAAGTTGATACATAATTAGCCATCACAGCCTTCAGATTGCCAGGGTATCAGGATAAAGAGCTATAATCATTCCAAAACCTAGCCAGGTGTGGTGGTGCACACCTATAATCCCAGTTACCTGGGAGACTGAGGCTAGGGATCACTTGAACCTACAGGGTTTCGAGACAACCCTGGGCAACATAGTGAGACCTAGTCTCTTAATTAAAAAAAGAATCCAAAATCTCAGTAAACACAATAAAATTTACTTCATGTATGTCACATTTGGGTTGGGTGTGTTCAGGTCATGACCTTCTTAGGTGCTTCAGCCATCTCAGCTCCTAGCTTGTATCTGTTTTATGGTACTGTCATCTAGGAATTTCTTAGAGTCCTTGCTGGAATTATCTGTATTTAGTTGGTGGATACATTAAGATTGAGAGTATATTGATGATCATATGGGGCCTTTACGGGACAGACTGGGTAGTGGATTGATCACTTGTGTTCATATCCAATTGGTCAGAATATTGTCAAATGCTCCTAATCTGACTGCAAAGGAAGCTGAGGAATGTAATCTTCCTTTGTGCTAACAGAGAAAATGGATTGGTAAGCATCAAGCCCTGAACAGCTTTTAAACTTGGTCTTATCCTCTTTGGAGTCTGTTTCTTTCTTTGTACAGTGAGGAGGATGGACTAAATGTTCTCTAGGGACTTTCCAGCTCTGACCATCTAAGTTCTATATTCTATCAAAACCCCATGAAGCCAGAAACGCTCAGTTGGGAGATGATCTGCAGGTCAAGAAGAATGAACAATGATCAGGGTTCCCACCAAGATTTTCCTGTTTACACCTGGAGCCTCTGAGTTTATTCACTTCCTGAAGTTCCCAAGAATCAAAATGACCCAGGATACGTAGCCTTACCCTTGGTCATGGTGCCCCCCCTTCCTGAGTGTGTATATGCAAATATTGATGTGGCCTTGAAACTTCCTCTTATCTCCTCTTCTTCCAATTCTCAAGTGGGTGAAAAGTGATGACCCCTCCGGCTCCTTCTCTAGATGCTAGAATAACAACAGAGGAACCAAGGCTGTATCCTCCCAGTTCTGCTTAGCCAATGAAAGAACTTCTAGCAGGCTGGGCTATGTCAGAGTGATTGTGTTAAGTTATCTAGTTGCTGCATTTCCTGATTATTTGCAATTTATATGTTTGTGTTCTTGTTTATTATCCAAATCTTTGTGAAGATTTTCAAACTTCACAAAGTCAGAGATCTTGTTTGCTTTATCTACCCCTGCATCCCTGTCAGACATTTTTTGACTGAACAAGTATTACTTAAAAATTTTAATTTAGTCTAAATGTTAGGCAATAGGATTCCTTGGGGAGAGTATGCTAGTAATATATCCATATATTTACCTACTCAGTAATGTTTAAATATCATCTAAATCTACTGCTGATACTAGGAATTTCAGATTAATGAGTCAGAGGCTGATAACAGATTGTCCCTCGTGGTTTAACCTAACTTGGAGGCTCAGAAAGTTGAAAACAGAGTGCAAGTGCTTTTTTCCAGACCAGGAAGCATCCGCTGTCAGCATTCAGTTAATCTGTACTTTCTACACATTATCGCAGTGGAGCATATACTATATTAACATGGGACAGTGGTGAGTTTCCGAATATGAGCAGACAATTCTAAAGTACAGCTGTCTGTTTTAAGTCCCAGGGGATATAGAAATTAGCTTTATTCTTTATTTGTGCATCAAATAAAATGTAGATGTCCTCTTGTCCCTAAATAAAAGATGATTGATCTCTCCTTAGCTAATGCTTTCAGTTTCACTGTTATCATTGTCTCTGAAAAGTCTGGTTTCCTTTACTCACCAATCTAGTTTACAAATTAAACATGATTTGTAAGATAAAGCTGTGGGGAGGGGGTAAAAATATGATATCTATATCTAATGGATGCAATGTAGACGATTAATGGCCCTATGATCACTAATATTTTTATCAATATTGATATTTAATATTAATAACTACCACGGCAGAATGAGGGGCATCAGGGAACCCCTAAGCCAGCCTACTCTGAATGAGTTCTGTCACCTGCCACTTCAAGACAAAGCATACTCTAGTTAGTAAGACCTTCAGTAGAGAAGATTAATATCACCAGCATGCTTAGAAGTAAGCAACCATGGCTGCTCCTTCACATGTCTCTGCTCCATCTGCCTCCTCCAAGTCTTCTCTTAGCCTTCCGTTTTTTTTTTGTTTTTTTTTGAGACTAGGTCTTGCTGTTTTTGCCCATGGAACCGCAGGCTCTCATTGCCCGGGATACCACAGACTCAAGCAATCCCCAGCCTCAGCTTCCCAGGTAGCTGGGTTGACAGGCGCGCACCACCACGACCAGCTATTTTTTTGGAACTAGGTCTCGCTACAGGCCCCAGGCGGGACTCGAACCGCGATCCCTAGCCCTGGCCGCTTCATAGGCTGAAGCTTACAAGCACGAGCCACCGTGCCTGGCCTAAATTTGTCATTTTTTAAATGATGAGTAATATTCCGTTGTGTATATATACCACATTTTTTTCATCCAGTCATCTATTTTGGGCCATTTAGGTTGCTTCCAAGTCCTTGCAAAAAAAAAAAAAAAAAAAATGGAATGATTCACGAATTTGTGTGTCATCCTTGTGCAGGGGACATGCTAATCTTCCTGTATCGTTTCAATTTTAGTATATGTGCTACCGAAGTGAGCACCTAGCCTTTCTTCTTTTTCCTTCCTTCTCCCAGTCTTTTTCTTGTTTCTTGTTACCGCTTAGTTCTACCCTTCTACAGTTGGGGGCAGGGAATCTGAAACTTCCCTCTCTCTGGGGATTACCCTGCTACATTAAGACTTTATTCTGTGCTTAGTGCTCTGCACTAAAAACATTCTGATGAGATATTGTATTGGTCAGTGTTTTCCAGAGAAACAGAATCTGTAGTATGCAAGTACATAGATGAATCTGTATATCTGTCTACTGTCTCTGTAGACTCTAACATCTATCTATAGAGAAAAAAGATAGAGGAAGAGGAGGAGGTAAGGGAGAGGGAGTGTGGGGCAGTGAGAGAGGAACGAGAAGAGCAGAGTGGAGCTATATCTCAGAGAAAGAGACTATGACATACTGGCTCACACCTCACACAATTATGGAGGTTACGTCCCATGATCTCCCGTGTGTGAGCTGGAATCCCATGAAAGCTGGCACCATCATTTTATCCACGTTCAAAGCCCTAAGAACCAGGAAAGCCCATGGTTTAAATTCTAATCTGAGAATGGAATATATTCCAATTTAGGCAAGCATGTAAATTCTTTCTTCCTCTGCTTTTTGTGTTATTCAAGCCGATGCTCCCCTAAAGTGGGTGAGCATGCTACTGAACCACTCATTCAAATGTTTATCCAGAAACACCCTGCAGACACACTAGTAATTCTTAAGGTAAGCAGTCAGGTTGATAGATAAAATTAACCATCACAGGTATCTATCATTATCTCCACTTTGTAGGTAATTAAACTAAAGCACAATAAGAATAAATTTCTTCCCAAGGTCACATATACTGTGACACAACTGGGATTTGACCTCAAGTAGTCTGGCTCTCAAGACTGATCTCAGACAATTCATACCCTTCTTTGGGGCCAACTCTTGTTACTGGTTGATTTTACTACTCAATTCGATCATAACAAAATTTCACTCTGGATACCCTGTTAATGTTACTATTAAATCATGTACATTCAATTAAGAGCAGTATGTTTCTTTCAAACAGTTCACAAACATATATAAGAAATTAGCTAATCCTGACTGAGGGCTGCAATTTACAAACCACCTGTCCCAAGCTTGAGCTATTGCATTCGCTAGTCTCCTTTGATGCTATCACACAAGTTGTTCCCACTGTCTGATGGAGACCAGGTTTCTCTGTGTTCCTGGATCAATGTAGCAGACCTCTGATCCAGCCATTCAGTAATGTCCAGAGGTCAAAATAAGCTCTTCTTTGTTCACTAACTTACTGATGCCAAATCAAGGAAAGCCCATGTTTCCTGGCAGCTTTTGGACAGTGGGATCACACTTTCCAAAAGCTGCAGATGGAATTGCAGATGGAATCTCCTCACAGATGCTGATTGTTCTTTTTTATCACAGTTGAAAACACTGAGCAACTTCATGAATAAATGGTATGTAATATTTGTCATAGACTGAAGAATACACAATGAAATTGCAGGCTGTGAGCATAATAAAACTGAACCACGATTCCAGCCCAAACTTAAAAGCTAGGATTCTTTTAATCAATATCATTGACTCTACCTGGATACTCCTGCCCTTGCCCCTTCTGAAGTCTCACTCTTAAGTCACTTCTTTTACCTGTCTACTATTTTTTGGGTAAGATTTGAAAGCTCTGAAATAGTGCATGACTGAAAAAAAATCACTTCTAGTTCCTTCCACTAACTCTGAAATATTGAGCATGCTCTCCATGGCAGGCACCCCCCCTCCCCAAACCCTTGTTCCCGTACACTTGAATAGAGGCTACATTTATTACTTCTCTATTTAGAGATTATTGTGGTTTCAGTTTTCATTGTGTCCTTGTGGGTTTTTTCTGTTTTGGTTGCCATTATAAATGTCTCTTTTATTCCCCCGTGTGGTCAGTTTCTTAAAAACTTTGTTTAGCACATCTTGAATGGAGTGTGGTTTGGCTGAAGATCTGCCCACTTAAGGGATGTTCAGATACTTTTGTTCCATTCCAAGCACAGAAAATATCCAAGAATACTTTTGGTGCTCTGAACTGTGGGGGAAGGCTTATAATGTGTCAAGATTTGGCCTGTCTTTTACCAGTTCAAAATTCCTACTGGGTGACTCATTATGTCTGCCTTACAGATGGGGGAAAAAAAACAGAGTTAATTTCCCAGGGTCACACAACTACTAAGTGGCAAAGCCAAGATTGATCCAGACTTCTATACCATCCCTGTACCCATTGCCTCCGCCTCACCCTCCAACTAATGGAAATGGTGATGCAAAGTCTATTCACTTCGTATAGACCCGATAGTACTTAGAGAAATAGTACTTTGAGTTACAGAAGATAGCTATTATAGCCATCAAAAATACTGTTTTTATTTTTTCTCCTGGTGGTGGTGCAGTGACCAAATTGCTGTTGTCTGAGGAAACAGCAAAACTCAACACTTTTAATTCTGACATGTTCCTAAACAACCATCCCAACCCGGGTAGGTTCATCATTGATTCTAGCAGCTAAAGAATGTTGGAGCTGTTGGCATAATCTTCATAGAATTTTTAATAATGAACAGGGGAAAAAAACAGCTAGCAAAGAAATAGCCACTTGAGTCTCTCTCTCTCTCTTCCCCTCCAATGACCCTCTACTAGGTGTGTGCTCACTCATGCACCCCTTTGGACTCTTTTTTATTTCTTTGCTGTAAGGATCTGACTAGCTAAAATGATGACTCTTCTCCAACTTCTCTCTGCTTGGGTTTTCTTCCACAACCTGCTGATTGGCCATGGCAATGAGAAACTGTGTGCGTGTTAGAATTCTGAAGGTGGTTTGGAGATTTACTCCCACTGAGTTGATAAACTTCCTCCTTCTTAACGGTTTTCTAGACTCCAATCCTAATCATTACCTTCTTTCCAAATTCTCCACATCTATTACTCAGCAAGCACCAGAAATTGTAAACCACAGATGCTGGTTCTTACCAACTACTGAATTCAAGCTTTAGAAAATGGAACAAAGCATACATAAACCTTTTAGGAGCCTGAGAGACTCCTATGTGAAGAAAGTGAACTCAATTCATATTGTGAAAATTGTACCCCGAACAGTCTCAGGAAGTATCACGGCTTCCTGATTGCAAACCAAGATAAAGTCTAAGGCCACAGCTGCTAAGGACAAAAGCCACCAACCCCCAAAATGAAGAAAAAACGACATTTCAAGTCTACAGTTGTGAGACATTCTCATTAGCACACCAGGGTCTAAAAGAGAATTCAGAGGAAGGAATTAATGCAAATACAGATCACTTGGCACTTTGGAACTAATGGTTGAGGAGGAAGAGCTGAGATTCTGACTCCTAATGTTATGAAGTCAGTTTTGCATGATCATTTCAGGGCAGTGTTTGAATTCGATGAAGAAACATGAGAAATATAGTATCCTATGGGTAGGTACACTAAAGTGGAAAGATTTACCCCATATAGGCTCTTCTTTGCTCAGTCATTTAGTACCTGCTATTAAAAATTGAAGCTGATACACTCAATATTAAGAAAAAAGACTGCAGTTTGGGAGATTAGGATTGATGCCAATAGCAGTTCAAATTCTTTTGCTAACCAGTTGTGTGAACTGAGACAGTTTAATTCTCATTTTTTAAATCTGGTAAATGGGAAGAATAATATCTACTTAAAAGGTTATTGTGAGGATTAGATACATACAAAATACCTGAACTGAGTAGGTGTTCAAGATAAGATACTTATTATGTTATTATACTGTTAACCATTCCCTCTGAATTTATCATCTAGCAAGCAATTGAAACAAAATGGGGCTTGAAACTTGCGTTTCTGGCAATACTGTAGATTAGATATTCCATACAGTCCTCTAGATTGAAGACACTAAAATTCTGGATAAAATATTTTAATACATCCCACTCTGTTATCAAAGTAAGGAATTTGTTAATTTCAAACTTGAAGTGAAAGGAAGAGCTCTGGTCCAGAAACAAGTGCCAAATTCCCATCACCAAGTCTTTTTTTCAAGCTCCAGAGTCTTTCCCCCTTGACAGCCACATGAAGCAGAACCTGGAGTGAAGAGTAAGTCCAAGGCTGAGCAAGATAGAGAATCTAATAGGAATCCACCCCATTACACCTCAGTGTGAGGGTGAATGAGAAATAAAGAGATAGCTGGGCACGGTGGCTCGTGCTTGTAAGCTTCAGCCTATGAAGCGGCTGGGGCTTAGGATCACGGTTCGAGTCCCGCCTGGGGCCCGTAGCGAGACCTAGTTCCAAAAAATAGCTGGGCGTGGTGGTGCGCGCCTGTCATCCCAGCTACCTGGGAAGCTGAGGCTGGGGATTGCTTGAGTCCGTGGTACCCCGGGCAACGAGAGCCTGCGGTTCCACGGGCAAAAACAGCGAGACCTTGTCTCAAAAAAAAAAAAAAAAAAGAAAAAGAAAGAAAGAGATAATGAAGAAATAGTTTTACCTTAGTGCTGGAGGAGAGGGCAGATAAACCAAGCTGGCACTTACACACATTTTCTGTCATAATTCACTTTAATTTGAATGGATAATTTTATGTAATTTTTTTTTTTTTAGTGACTAGGTCTCACTATGTTGCCCGGGGCAGTCCCGAACCCATGAACTCAAGTGATCCTTAGCTTCAGCCTCCCAGGTAGCTGGGATTACATGCACACACCACCATGCCTGGCTATTTTTTTGAGACTAGGTCTCGCTACATTGCCCAGGGTAGTCTCAAACCCATAGACTCAAGTGATTCCTAGCCTCTGCCTCCCAAGTAGCTGGGAATACAGGCTCGTGCCACCAAACCCGGCCCTAAATTAAAATTTTAATTTAATTGTAGTACCAGATTGGTAGCACTTGTGGCTCTGTAATCCCTCCCTGCTGCAATTGGTCATTTAGGTAGACTGCAGAAAGCCCACCCCAAATCTTAATGTTCTGTGTTAAGTACCTACCTTGCATCTATGGATTTTTTATGTCTCATTAAGTCAGAAGTAATGGAAACAGTCAAATCAGAACAAGATAGTGACCTGCAGGTTTCCACTGGGATGTCACCGTATCTGAATAGGAAAGAGGCAGTGATCCTATCTACCTATAGAAAAGACAGTGTATCCCCAGATTCTGTATCCTTATCACTCTAAGAAGTGTGCAGATTTTCAGGTTTCATGATCAATTGTCAGAAAATAAGCGTTCTCTCCTTAGCATTTGACACCAATTGTCTTCAAAGTACATGATTAAGACATGACAAGCCCATCTGTAAAAATCTGTAATTATTCTGATGCTTCTATCGTAACTCCTAGGATCACGCTCAGAAAGAAATATGGTGCAAAACAACAGCTAATCACCATCACTAAAAATAGGCTCACTTTCAGGAAAACAATATGGTCATCTAGAAAAATCACAGTGATAACCTGGGAACACGGCCAGTGAGGATACCAATCTGGTCAAGGCACACTATTTCTCAATAGGTAAACTGAGATCAGTGTGAAGTCAGGCCACCTTGGAGGATGGGCTGGACATTCTTAGACTGACTTTGTTGGGCTGCATAATTCTCCATTTCTTTTCAAAGCAGTTTCATACTATCCCACCCACTTACACCCAAAGTTGGATGTTAACTCAAAACCCAAAGAGCACACTGGTGCAGGAGTGAACAGATGTATAAATTCTGGCACATTCTTATTGCTGAAGTTAGTTGAGATGAGCACATCCTTCCCAGAGCAGTGTTGCTCTGGGTGCAGTGCTGGAATGATGGTGAGTCAGATAAGAGACTATTCATTGCACAATTAATGGAAAAGTGAAAACAATTTCAATATCTACAAGAAGCCTGCAACCTGAAGAAGCTGGTGAGTCAATGATGTGCTGGAATGGAAATTTCTGTTGCTAGCAGCACTTGGCTGCCAGCCCAGGCGGGGCTTGCCACCCACATGCTGAAGGAGGAACCAGCAGGCAGAGCTGTGAAGGTCTCCAACAGGCGGCACAGGTCACAGCCATCCCAGTGTGTTGGGATCATTCCTTGTGCAAAGTTTGATGTAGATAAGTTAAAGTAGTTTCTTGGTCAGTAATTGCAGAATCTTTCTTTTCAAGTCAGTTGGTTTCTTGTATAGCTCTATCACAATTGACCCAGGTTTGATTTCATCCATCTCCTTGAAAGCAAAACACTTGGTGCTGATAAACCTCTTTTTAGGCTTAGAGTGCTTGAATTCAAGGAAAATAGCTGCACATTTGGCTAACTTCTCCACATGTTTCTGGAGCTCCATGTCCAGGTTAACATGCACGTATGTATCTTCTTTTCTTGCAGCCACAGGAGTTATCTTGCACAGGAGGTAGATCTATGTCATTCAGATCCTTCACAATGATTCTGATGTAGTGTGTAACACCACTGGTGCTACAGCATGTGGTACATGAAAGGGAGACAAAAGAAGGCTGAAAGAGCAGATATAAAGAATGGACCAGTAGTAAGGGGCAGTGAATTATTTATTCAAACTCCCTGATTTTGCAGAGGAAGGCACTTAAAGCCCACATTGAAAGAAAGTTCCCTTATTTAGATAGCTAGATCTATCTTGCATGGGAGTTAGATTTATGCCGTTCAGATCCTTCACACTGAATGGGATGTAGGGGTCAAAGCACTGCCCAGTGTCTCTCAGACCACTTTTCTCAATTCTGAGTGAGCAATATCATTCCTTTTTTTTTTTTTTTTTTTTTTTTTTTTTTTTTTTTTTTTTTTTTTTTTTTTTTTTTTTTTTTTTTTTTTTTTTTTTTTTTTTTTAGACTAGGTCTCGCTATTTTTGCCTGTGGAACCGCAGGCTCTCGTTGCCCGGGGTACCACGGACTCAAGCCATCCCCAGCCTCAGCTTCCCAGGTAGCTGGGATGACAGGCATGCACCACCACGCCCAGCTGTTTTTTTGGAACCAGGTCTCACTACGGGCCCCAGGCGGGACTCGAACCGCGATCCCTGGCCCCGGCCGCTTCATAGGCTGAAGCTTACAAGCACGAGCCACCATGCCCGGCCCAGCAATATCATTCCTGGTTCTGATGGCAACCTCGGTTACCAAGACCTGGGAACTCTAGGACGAAAGGAATCGGGATACCCTACTCTGTAACCACCCTCTTCTTCATCTTCTTCAAATTCCAAATTCCCTTTTTCACCAGGTGCTAAAATTCTTTTTTTTTTTTTTGAGACTAGGTCTCGCTATTTTTGCGTGTGGAATCGCAGGCTCATGTTGCCCAGGGTACCACAGACTCAAGCAATCTCCAGTCTCAGCTTCCCAGTTAGCTGGGATTACAGGTGCACACCACCACCATGTCCAGCTATATAGCTATACTTTTTTGGAACTAGGTCTCACTATGTGCCCCTGGTGGGACTCGAACCGCGATACCTGAACCCGGCTGTGGTTTCCTAGGCTGCAGCTTACAGCCATGCACCACCATGCCAGGCCTAAAATTCTTCTTAATGGGATAGGCTGAACATCAGATGGGAATTATTTATTTGTTTGTTCGTTTTGAGACTAGGTCTCAAAATATTGCCCATGGAACTGCAGGCTCACGTTGCCCGGGGTACCACGAACTCAAGCAATCCCCAGTCTGAACCTCCCAGCTGGGATTACAGGCGTATACAACCATGCCCAGCTATTTTTTGAGACTAGGTCTCGCTATGTTGCCCCAGGTGGATCTTGAACCCGCGGACTCAAGCTATTCCTAGTCTCGGCCTCCCTTCCTAGGCTGGGATTAAAGACACGCGCCACCACTCCCAGCCTGGAATTCTTTATTATATGTAAAAATATTCTTCAAGATTGGTTCTATTTTTTTTTTTTTACCCTCATTTTGCAGAGGAAGTCACTTAACGCCCACAGTGAAATAAAGTTCCTTATTTACTCAGTGGTAGGGATGGAATCATATCTTGAGCTCTTCGGGATTTCACACTTAAGCTTGCAGTTAGGTGGAAATAGATCAAGAATGTCTAGAATGACAGCCTAGTGGTCCTCTTCATGCAGAGGGGAGCCACTAAATCTCAGCAGGACGTGACTAAGAAAAGTAGGTTAGGGACTTGGGTAATTTGATAAATTCCAGTTTAAGTGACTGACAGGCTGGCAATCACATTTTGGTAATTTGAATTTCATTTTAAATAGTTTCTGTTAACTCACAATCAGATCTAGAAAAATAATGACTAGTTCAATTAAAACAATTAGTTTTTTTACAATAATTATTTGATTGAATATATCTTCTTTTTAAAAAGTCATGTCTTTAGGCGATTCTCTGAATTTGCCTGCACTTGGTCTTGAGTGTGTTTTTTCAGCTATAATAAAGCTTCTTTTTTCATTTACCTAGAAAAAAGTCCCATCTTCAGATACATTGTAGTTTAAGAGTATTGTTTAAGGTACATTCTACAAGGACTACCAGGTGTTCAATTTGCCTCATCTAAGTCTTTGTTTCTACTTTTGGGAGATAGACTCTTGTCACTTGAGTCCAGGCCCACATGCAATATACCTTATATTCTCTTAACATTTGAAAATGAGGTATCATATTAACGGCTCAATTTTTTTTTTTAAC